>JBAHVQ010000268.1:530991-548632 GCA_036872915.1 Nanipora kamurai | reverse complement strand
TTCTCTTCGGCAATTACTTTGTTTGTGTGGTTAGTTGGGGCTTTCTTGTATGATTTGGTGATGCTGGTTTTGAGTAACACTAACTCATTGAGTAACTTTTGAGTAACACTAACCACACTAGCTCATTCCGAAACGAGAATTCAAGAAACGCGACAGAACTAAGCAAACACATTTGGTCTTTGAAGGAATCAAACGCGCGGTTCTCCATAAAATGGAAAATTATTAAGAAATGCCAATCATACTCGAACAAGACTTTAAACGATGTAATCTCTGCCTCCAAACATGACATAGACAACATGACGTCACCCATACATCAAACATCTCAAGTTCACAAAACGCAATCATTACTTGATGAGTGTGGCAAGCCCCGTGCTTGCCATACGAAACAAATTTGTAGTAATAAAGTTCTTATGAAGTAACTTGTGTTTTCGTCATTACTGTTATATCGCTCTGCGTTTGCATTGAGCACTCTTTCATATATGATTTTACACACGATACTTGCTATCAACACGTTTGTATATATATATATATATATATATTATGATACGTGAATGATTAGGTTTACGAAATAGAAAGAGGGCGCTCAATACCAAACAGATAGAGCAAATAGTATTATGTCACTTACCTCAAAAAGTCACTACAGTCTGTTTCATCTGGGGAATATTAATAATTAGTCAACAAGAAAAAGAAATAGTCACTCGTTTTATACTATTTTATTGCACAAACGTTTTCGCTATAAAGCTCTTCAGGTGCTACTCAGTAGCAAAAACGTTCATTGAGCCACTACGACTCAGATGGCGAGCTAGGCTGCAGGTTCCTAGCTCGCCATCTGAGTTGTAGTGGCTCAATGGTTAGAGCGTCTCACCGGTCATCAGACGGTTGCGGGTTCGATTCCCGTCTAGGGCTCAGAAATCGTTTTTCTGAGTAAACGAGATTGACGAACGTCCTCTAGTTCTGATATAGTTAGCCTTCAAAACATCGAATACATGTTTTCACCCACTTTCCTTAGCATTGTAACTAGTTGATATATCTTCAGCTCTTCAAAACAAAGATCTCGAGACGGACTTAATTCTTATGGCAATTAGGATGGTGAGAGTCAAAAAGAAGATACTTGCCAATGTGAGTTGGTTTTCGATACGCTCCAGTTAGGGACCTCATGCTCAGAACGATCACTTCTGACGGCTGATGAAGACACAAGACAGGAGTAAACGTTGGTTTATGAACGGTAGTTTTATAAGCTACGTTCAAAACCTTTAAAGCGTGAGTAGGGTAAAACCATGTCTGATTATTGGCCTGGGTGCGTTTTTCGCATGTGCAGATTTAGTGACTACGCTCTCGGCAAAGGCCTTTGTAGCTTAGTTAGGGCTCAATTCCAAGGCGGAGGGCTCAAAGTTGCATTTTTTGAATTTTTCGCAACTGGTCCCGGATTAGTCTTACAATATATCATTTTGACACTCGAAAATTTCCTTCACCAGGCATTAATATCGTTTCATGTTACCTACCGTAAATGCCAAATATTCCTTGAAAACACTCTTCGACTCGTAAGTATAAACCCAACTCTACTGTAAGCTCGTTAATTACCACTTATCTGCCAACCAAAGTTATCTTCAGTGGATTTTTGACGGGACTTCAGGTTACTATCCATTCAAAAATACGTTGCCTTGGTGAAAGCATGACATCATAACACGGAGCAAACAATACTTAGCATAACTTACCAGTTGTAGCTCTACCTAGATGCTCTTTGTTTGCTACGGATTGGGTTGTACGGACTTGGTAGACAAGAATTGAAACTAGTATGTAGCAAAGATTTCCAAACATGTTCAAAAAGTTGAGTCAACAATTAAGTACTCTTTCATTTTCTATGACTAAGCCAAATGGTATTATGTTAAAAGTTATACATTTATTGATGTAAAACCTCGCTGTTCAAGGTAACGGATTTATTTAAAGCAAACTACCTGGTGCAGTTCTATGATAGCACCTGTTACAACATGAACTGATCATTTCTTGTCTTCACAATCGGTTTTACGTCAAGAAGCTTAATCTCGATTAGAATTGAATCTCAAATATCTACGACTGGCGAATATATTGGTGACATTGGTGTTCTCAACGTATGTGAGACGGGTTACTAGTACCATTGCAAAACAAACTGGTTCGCAATTTTTTCAGATATTTTCACCGAGGTACAAACGGTGTCAGATCATCATTCAATGGCAATGCGCTTGAGCTTCACCTTGTTTCAGCACTGCTCACACTAGAGAGACCGTAACGCGACGCGACTTTCCAGTTTTTAAAAGCGAATAAAATTACCTTAGAAGTGAACATTTGGAGGTTTTCTATGCACTAGAATCAACAAGTCCTGTAATTCTTATTTTATCAAGCTTCTCAAAGGGGACGAATGTATTCGCTTCCGAAATTACAAAAGTCGCGTCGCGTTACGGTTTCGCCTCCAACGTGAAAAATTGCGAAGAAAATTCTTGCTGACCTTTAGCCAGCAAGAACGTACTTCACATAAATTTTTATCTGAAACAAAGATAAGGAAGAATTTTCATTTCAAATAGAAATCCCAAGGACCTCCTCATTCTGCAAACGGAACATTTTCACGTTTTCACAATAACATTAAATCATAGAATGACTAAAGGTATCGGTGGAGTATAACGTAAAACCACTGGACTAGTGACGCTTTATGGTTTCTGTCATAAACTAAAATTCTGGTAGTTTATTTATCGCCGTCGTCGTCCTAGTTTAGTCCTTGGTACAAGGCCCAAACGTTAGGAAATTGACTGATAATTTGGTGCCAAAATTTAGTTCGAATTCCAATTTACGACCTCGAAAGCCATGTACTAGTCTAATTTTTGTTTGGCACAGTCTGACTGAAGCTAGTCATCAATTGTCAGGATTGTCTCCCAAGAGGGAACGCTTTCTCAAATCTACGGAACCATATTTGCCTATCTCAAAAGAAGTTAAATTTAAGAAAAATTTATTCGTGATTTTATTTTTCAATATGAATAAATTACCCGCTTTGTGATCTAATTATTACGGTAACCATCGGAACAATTATCATAATTTTTTATAGTTTTCTGTTGCGCTTGCGCAGAATATGAAAGGGCGTAATCTTTTTTAGTCAAACATGGCTGACTGGGTTCGTTATTTCGCTTCCGAAATCCCACCCACAAACTTGGAAGAAACGAGAAAAACAATCCACGGATTTACTGCTAGCCATGCGCAAAATGGCAGAAATATTGTCTTTATTACGGTAAGTATAGTATACTTGGCGAAGAAGATTATATTTTGTGAAGAAGTATACTGGACATTCCATGCATACTCCAAACAAAACAGCGTATAATTTTGCATGTATTTTACTAAAACATTTTAAATTTATTTCATGCATGTCGAATTTAGGTTATTGCTAGTGTTCCTTTTATGGCGGATGCGGACTTCGACCGACGAAATATAGTATTTTATAAGAAAACTGACTGCATCAGTTCTGTCGAACGCAAGAATATTCAATGCCTTGTCTGATGACCTTTGTTCCCTGGAAATATTTTATACGATCGATTTGAGTGCTAAACGTGTGGCACTTTAATATCACTAACTTTTTAATTCTTTTAAGGCGAATCTATGACGCCAATATCTGTTTATTTCAGCAATTTTCGGAAACAAATTAATTAATAAGCGTCGCTTTCACGAATGAATCATTGTTTACTCTTGAGTCTCGGCCTTGATGTTTATGATATGTCCACTGCGATTCACGATTCTGAGGCTGTCCTGGTCGTGTACACAATCTGGATCAGGCTACTATTTCACTGGAGTGGTCATGTCTTCTATTGCATGGAGAACAATTTGTCATCCAGGACTTAACGATAACAAATGCTAGCAAATTAAAGTAGACCTGAATGAAAGAACCAATTGAATATAGGCGAAAATAAACAGTATTTTAGGAACATATTGCTATTAACAGGTGCTTTGTGATTTATTGATATATAGTAATATTGAGATATTCAGGATCCAGGTATCCGAGATTTCGGAACTACTGAACATTACCAATCCATGCTTGCCTGTTGGATGCATTCTTGCATTGATAGGTGATCCTGAGGATAATTAATTCTTCTTTGCTTTTATTGGTTTCAGTTTGAATTTGCCAAATAGAAATCTTAAAAATTAAGAAAACATGTATCTAAGAATTATTAGAATGGAAAAGTTAAAGTTATGGAGTAATCCTCCAAGTTGGTTATTAAACTGTCTGTTTGTCAAAAACCTAGATGCAAACTTAAATTTATCTTATTGGCAAAATTATCCTTATTGGTGTACATACATGGAACTTCTGTTGGTAACTATTTTGATATCAATCTTTAGAATTTGCAATATACTACCTGCTGACATCTAATTATGCAGCTAGGAATTTGGATTTTACCCAGCAATCGTATAGAACCTTGTATTCTTTGCTGGGACAAGAGAAGCGGATAAGCGGAGGGGGCCTTGGCCACCCTCTTTTTCTGGTAAGGGGGCCAGAGTATGCATTGGCCTTTCACTTTTAACTAGATTAGTTATAATAAAATACAAACTACGGTATTGACTACCAATGTAAACAAAATATTCAATGAAATCATTGCTAAGCATTTCTCCTTACACCTAATCAAATGAATCAGTTTCATATAGGAAGCCATCTATTGAGACTGCACACAGGCTGAACCAGGGCTTTTGCTTCTCTTGTTGGGACAATGCACTTTTATGACTCCAACTCCCCTGATTCTTTTATGGTCACTAATCAAGCTGGTTATCTAATAAAGTAAACTGAAATTAACCTCACAATAAGCTCTTGTTTTTGTCTAGCATGGATGAGTAGAGACATTACAGCTTATGCACTGCTCTTATGTTACTTGTTTTTATCTTCATGTTGAGCAAATACTGTACACACTGTACTTCTGTTCTCCTGGGGTCTCTGGTTTTTCCCAGATGCAGGTTGATTGAGCATTATTAAAAGTAGCAAGTAACTTCACTGTCAGAACAACTAGAGGATGTTTGTTAAGCTTGTTTACTCAGAAAAACTGAGCCCTAGACGGGAATCAAACTAATCTCACTCTAACCATTGAGCCACTACGACTCAGATGGCGAGCTAGGCTGCAGGTTCATCATATGTACTGCCTAAGCGGAAGTCACGATATGATAATAATGATCGAATGATTAAAAAATGAACAGAAAGTCTACTCATGTGGGAGCTTGGTAAATATCAGAACAACTAGAGGACATTCGTCAAGCTCATTGGTCAATTCCCGTCTAGGGCTCAGAAACCGTTTTTCTGAGTAAACGAGCCTGACGAATGTCCTCTAGTTGTTCTGATATTTACCAAGCTCGAACATGAGCAGACTTTCTATTCAGTGTTTAAGTAACTTCGTTGTCATTGCTGGGTTGTTTATTTGTTTGTTTCTGTTTCTCATACTTCAATCGTTAATTTTTTTCAAATGACTCCTTTTACACCATTTGCCCTTCATTAAAGTAAAAGTGATGTCCATTTGAGCAATTTGCATCTTAAATAGAGCTTTTTAAACTTCAGTAATGTCAATCAAATTGCAATATAGGTAAAAGGAAATTCATTTACAGCAAGTAATTAAATATTGAATTAACATGACATCAGTGTCAAAAACATTAACATTTATGAAATTTTATTAGTGTCAATGAAAATTCAGTGAAGAAAATGAGATAAAAATAAAATAAAAAGTCATTGAGCAATAATGCATATATATGTATTGATATATGTTATATGAAGAAGATAGGTAATAACAATTACCAAGACTGACAATATCTCTAGGAAATTGTTGCACAAGATATAGCACTTGAAATGTATGCTGCTAGAGTAATTGTTATGATGACTGAACAAAGAAGCAGACAGAGAATTTTGCAAGATAAGAGGGGAAGGTAAATACTATAAAAGTAGGGAGCTGCATCAGCAGTATAGAGCAACTCGTAGATAATCAAAAGGGTTGGGAAACTGCCAGAACTAAAATTTAGAGAAACTGACATCTTGAACATAGGCCGTTCATCAGAATGAATCAGTTTCTCTAAATTTAAGTTCCAGCAGTTTTCCAACCCCAGAGGTTAATGCTGTTCTTTGAAGAGCTAGAATCAGACTGTATCTTAGAATGGCAGATACTTTGGGGTTCAGTTGCTCCACTACCACAAGGATAATATCCAAATACTGTACATTCAAAAAGCACTTACAAACCTTTCACTGTACCTTATCTTCCTGCAATATTCTCTCTTTTGTTCAGTCATTGCAATGTTTACTCTAGCCGCACACATGTGAAAACAATGTTTTAAGTGGTATCAAGTATAATTGTATGTACAACATTTACACCCACATTATCACCAATTGACTTTTTATTTTATTTTGTTGATTTTCCCATTTTTCTTTAAATGTTATTGTTTTTTTACGTTGTGGTTATTAAACTTCAATTGGACAGAATATTTAATTGTTGTAAATGAATTTCCTTAGTGCTACTGAAATTTGATTGATGTTAAATGAAGTTTGCAAATTGCTCAAATGAACATTGCCTTTGCTTTGATGAAGGGCAAAAGGTGTAGTATAAAAACTAGTCTAGTTGCTATTTCTCTTTAAGAACACATTTCACCCTCCAAAGAAGGGCCTTGATGCAAAATGTCAGAATTGTTCAACATAAGTTTGGTGACTAATCTTTTAACCATCAAGTCCTCTGTGGAATTACAATGCTGGGCAAATGAAGAATTGCTTGTAAATATGATTCATTCATGGAGATCACAGAACAGTTATTAAGCAGAGTTTAGAATGATATTTTATAACCTGGGCATAAATAAATTAGATAAAAGTGTGTGAAAAGTTAAAATATTGAAGTAATATACAGTAGGTCATCCAAGGATAACAAGATTTTGCTAAACCTATTTAGGGCAAGCTTTTGATAGTAACCACTGACCAATATTGCTTGGCTATTATGAATTACTAATCAAGTAATAGACAATTCACCAGAGCAAAGTGTTTTACAGAATATGACATGGAAAACCTCTTGAAAATTAATCACTTGTCAATAAACTGCTACATTGAGAAAAGAGTTCTTCAGGTTGTAAAAATGAAACTAATGTACAAATGCATTATTTTTATTTCTTTTTCGCTATTAATGCTTAATTTGCTGTTTTGTCATAGAAATGGCCAAAACAACTAAAAAAGGATTCTGAGTTGAATCACTTGTTCACTTCAGGGCTCTTGCACCAGGCATTTTTAATTGAAACTGGACCATTTTAGGTACAAACGTAATTAAACAAACTACATTTTTATTTATATATTGTAGAAATCAAAAGATGAATCATAAGTGTATTATTTCTGGTACTCAAGACTACAGTGTACATATAGTGGGTTGAGCAAGTGCATATAATTGGTTCCATACAGTAAATACAATGTCTATGTAACTACAACCAATGAGAATCATATGATGTAAGAAAAGCTCTTATATCAAAAATAGCTGCACTTGTCATTACCATGAAACTGGCATTGTTTGAGTGCACATTTGGGTTCCTTCTGCAGTCCAGAAAATGTAAAAACAGTACACTACATGAGATTGAATGCTTGCCTAGTTAACTTGCACTAATATTTGATAAAAAAATATCCCGCAGGCAGTTAATCTGCTTGAAACTAAGGCATATGAATTTCATCTTATTTGAACACTAGGATGATTCCAACAATCAGATCCAAATTGACAAGCTCTTAATTGAAATCTGACTCCAATCCAGTTAGATTGAATCAGGTCTTATTTGCACATTTTCTAGTCAAAGGTTTTAACACAGTCCATTGAAATGCCAATCAAGAAATAGTACAATTATTATACCCCTCTATGGAGACCACATTAAACAATACCATAACTTCTGAGTAAAAACTATACCAGACTACTGAATCTGCAAAATACAGTACTTAACTTTGGAGTCACGAAATAACCTGTTTCCTTTATTACATTCATGGAATACTACTACCAAAATAATTTGCTGCATTTTTTACCCTGCAAATGCTTAACCCTTTCCATACAGTGGATCTACTCCACCATTTTACACTAACTAATGCTAGACAATTGTATTGGTGAAGGCAAGGCTTCTGGTAGTGAAAGGGTTACTTTAACCCTTCCCCTACCATAGATGTACCCCATTACTTTCTCAGATTAACATTGGATAATTTAACTTGCAAAGTGGAGACTGGTTGTGAAAAGCTTAATTTCCTAAAAGAAACGAAAGGAAGTTGATCACATTAACATCACAACTAGATTTCAAAAAGTATTCTCTCTGGTAGTTATATTCAGCATATCAATAAGGAAAACAGGGAAGTACATTATCATACTGATAATGCGATGCTAAAAAGGTATGATATAATCAAACAAGAAATTAGTTGATTTGTAATTTAAATTTGGATTTCTTTCATTATTGATAGCAACAGACTTACATGCCTGCACTAATCCTTCACCTACTACACTTACCTCTAGGCTTGAACTTAATTTTAACAAAGGTGATTCTTGGTTTCTTCTTCTGATAACCAAATTTCACCAAGAGTCATTTTGATATAAAAGCCAATACCAGTATTTAATACTGTTGTATTTAATATTGTACAGTATTTAATACTGTTAATACTTGTATGGACTCAGGCCTTCTTTTCCTTGCTGTGATTTCAAATACATTGGTTTCTAACATGTTTGAAATAAGGTTCTGTATCTATGCATATTTTGATGAGATTATATATGCATCTCGGAAGAAAAACTGTAAATTGGTAGGTGTTTGCCCAATGCAGTACTGTTGCTAACCAGTGCACGGTTTGTACCAAATTAAATAGGTAGAAACTTGTGGAGATTAGGCTGGTAAACACGATAGGATGCACATTTGAATGATACAGGTAGTGTGCAACTAATCAATGGTGATGCAACTCATACATCTGGCCGCCTTATTCAAGGCTTAACCGAAAACCCACGCGATTCCCAACACTGCGCACTCCACCCGGGCCATCCTCAATGTTCGAAAGTTCTAACCTAAACAGCATTCAAGAAACATCGTCTTAATTCATGTTTTATTTAATACGTTAATAATGAATCGATCCTTTGGCATCAAATGCCCATGGGTCACTTATGTGACCATGGTTTAAAACCTAAATTGACTTTCTTAGATCCAGCTTCAGTAGGTCGAAATTACTACTAGAAAAGTCATTTATTCCTTTAATTGTTCAAACCTCTCCTTAAACAATTTCACGTATTCCATTTTTATGTACTGTTTAAAAACACAATGGGTGTATTATCGGATATAAAACAAGAGTCTAAGCCAACTGTTTTAGATCCCATAAAACCTGTACTACGGGGTTTTTAAGTGGCTTCACGACCCCATGTACACGCTAATTGATGAGGAATGTTTGAGAATTAATGTTTCCTGAACCTCAGAAAAATTACCCCCTGTTCAGACTAGGTACCCTGGCACGGTGCTCTGGCACGGGCACTAGTTTGAGTACTAGTTTCAATGCAGTGCCCAAAGTGAGTGGAACGGTGACTAAACACGGGCACTGTCTTCCGAGGTAATGCCCGTGCTTGAGTACCATGCCACGACATCTGGTCTGAACAAGGTGTTAGACGAGAAACGCAAAAACGTTGCTATCACAACGTATGGTTATACGACACGGTTCTGATTTTTCTTTGCGTATTCTTGAATACGTGTGCAGCTTGAAATTATAAGACTAAAGCACAACTTTCAAGCAGTCCACTTTGAGTAGGATTTAGTGGAAAAAAAAAAACTTATTGTCTTGGTACCAACTTTGTCATCATTTGATGAATTTGGACAGCGCCATCCTGTTCCAACTCGATCAGAGCAAGAGGCCGCTGCGCCAATTCTTCATTCTCAGAGACTTGCCCTTATTCTCAATGCCCAGACGTTTCCTCCGGAGTCATGTCGTTTTCTGAGTTCCAACTCACCTCTGGAGCTTCTTATAATCGAAGTTTTTAAAGCAAAGCAGAAATCTTGTTAGGAATATCGAAGCCCAGCATATAATTTTGAATAAACGCATAATAATAGAGACATGAGTTATTGAAAAAAAAGAATTTTTAATTTAGCTGACGTTTCGTTGCTAGTCCTGCAACACTAAATTAAAAATACTTTTTTTCAATAACTCATGTCTCTATTATGGGTTTATTCAAAATTATGTGCTGGGCTTTGATATTTCTAACAAGATTACGCTTTCCGCGTGGTTCCTCCAAAGCAGAAATGCTAAGTCTTATGTTTGGTTTCTTTTTACTTGGGCACACTGTGGAACTATCGCTCTCAAAATAACAAAATTACGGGTCAAGATGTTCAGTCAGAGGTCTTCCTACTTACAATATTCACTACTTTCACTACTTTGAGAACCCCAGAGACCTTGGGTTTGATTCCTGGTTGGAGCAGTCAGAGAAACTCTTCTGCAGTAGTGATTTGGCTTCATTCGAACTTAGTCCTCTTAGTCCGAGCACCTTTTATATACCCTTTTAACGAACAAGCTACGTAGAAAGCCGTCATCAACGCGTTTTAGGGACGCTGAAGCTAGGATTAGAAACAGAATTTGAAGTGTGTTGAAAGAAAAGTACGAACAAAACCGAATTTTCAATTATTAAACACAAGATTTCTGGTCAGGATTTTTTTTAATGAAACGTTGTCATCATTTAGCTAGTCATAAAAGTTGTTTATCAAATGTTAAGAATTTTTAAAATTTTGGGGTGTTGAGTTGCAGAGCTCGTTAAGAAATCTGCGATGATTCAGTAGGCGTTTGTGGAGGCAATGATTCTTGTCTGGCTGAGGATGTAAGCTACCTTTTGATATTATTTAAGGATCGTGAATATTGTATAAAATTAGGTTTGCATAATAATTTTGTCAATTATCTGTTGTTGTTTTCAAAACGTTTATTTTCGAATTGTTTCCCACACGTCATGGAATTGGCGGCTGGCGACGAATTCGGACCATTAGTATGGATGGTTTTCTTCTAGTGGGCATTTATCTACCTTTTTAAGGAACTTAACTGTATATAATAAGGAGGGGTTGCCATATTATTTCGCCTTTATACCCAAGATGAAACAGTATATCATATGAATCCCACATTGAAAGTTTTGGTTCCAAGTGAGCCTCATTTCCAGTTTGAATAATTTTAGTTACATTAAAGTGGTGCAAGATTTGATCTTTGTTGTTAAGACCAACTTTTCCCTTGCAGTCTGGCGGTACTACAGTTCCAATGGAAAGCAATACAGTACGGTTTATTGATAATTTTAGTTCTGGATCAAGAGGAGCAGCGTCAGCAGAGTATCCTTTTGAAGATACAAGACCTTCCCTGAGGCCTCAACCCATTTCTTGCCGTGTGAATTAGAAGACTTAGTCTTTATAGTGAGATGGTAAATCTCATATTTCAAGACATTGAGCTGTTTTGTTCGGAATAAGTAATTAAGTAGATCAACTATTAATTTGCATGGAGATGTGCCTTGGTAAATGACTTGATGTGTGGTTTAAATTGAATATTTTACGATAAGCAGCAAATTTCCATCTACGATTTTGCACATAACTTAGGAGACTGTATTCCAGGCTGGTTATGAATTAATTCAAATCAGGTGCAGCACGTTTTAAAAACAAATCCACATAAGTCGTGATTCCAAAAAAGGTTAAATTTATTGTAAGGTCTAGTGTTTGCGTTTGTCATGTTACATCTCAGCCAAAGCTAGAAGTTGCCATTTTTTTTTAATTAAACCACTAGATATTTTCTGGCTCAAGGATATGCTGTAATATTTGTTTATCGTCAGAGATCTGCATTGCCTTTTCAACGGTATTTTACAAATCACAATCCCCTTGAGTTTTTAAGTGTACAGGAACATACAAATAATTCTGGAATGAAAGAAACTATTGCCGGTAAGCGTGAAATAAGGGTGTTTAAAATTGGATGCCTCTACAAGTAGGTACAAAGCTTTTATGCCTGGCAAAACGTAAAGAGATGAACGTTTTATATAAAGAATACGAAATTTTATGTATGATTGCCGTCCTGATTAGCGTCAACAAATCACAGTAGAAATACAATCCCCAAGGGACGTTCGTTATTTTAATTTAATTAGGAGCTCTCTCACGATTATCTTTGAACACAGAGCAGCTGTTGTTGTAGTCTAAAAATTCTGGCACTGTGCGCTCGAATTTTAAACTTTAAGCCACTGCTGTTCGTGTTTTAAACACAACAAAAAATTATGCTTACGCCATACGTCAATCTCGTCTAACACAAGACACGGCTTCGCGTTGGTATAAGTTACCTAGTTTGTATCATATTCAGGTTGAGTCTTCCTTCTCTTGGGAACTTTCATTGATTTCATTTTCATTGCAACAAAGCAAGCAACTGGAGTTTTATTTTATTTCATTTCGTATCGTTTTATTTCCATTTGTTCCTTCTGTTTTTTCTAATCTTTTCTACTCTGCCGCAACTTGCTCCGCTCTACTCTACTCTACCTTATTTTACTTTGTTATTTCATTTTGTTTTGCTTTATATTTTAAATTAGTTTAGTTTAGTTTAATTTGTTATATTTTATATAAACAAAACACCACATCAGGTTTATGGTATTTGTCGGGTATCTTTAAATGTCCTTTGTTGATGCGAGATTCGAAAAAGACACGTTTTATTTGAATTTTGTATCAATATTGTTAATAATTTTTATTAAATTAGAGATCGTTTTCTATTTCTAGTCGACGAGTCAAAAGCCCCTGGCCTTAAAGATATTGTCAGTCAGTACAAGGAGGTATAACTGCTAGATTTTGTTAAATCTCTGTGGAGCTTTATCGTTTAATTTAAGGTGGTTTTTACCTGCCCAACCAACAATTCAAAAAAGTATATCAAATTATGTTATATAAACTTTAAACGCTCTTTGCTACTTTAAGGTAACGAGAATTCATTATGAAGGCGTCGCTAATTCTGTTGCACCCTTGTATATTTTGTTTTTAGGTTAAAAAGAATGGCACTTTGCTACAGATAGAATTCACAACATTAAGTAGCTACCTGTTTCTTTTACGGATGTCAGCTGATACCCTGTGTCCATTTGGATCTCGAATTATGTTTTATTTAGCAGGAGCTGTCTCAGATTTCTATATTCCACGAGAGAATATGGTTAGTCTTATCCTAGACAATGTCGTATTCTGTAAATATTACTTCAAGATTGTAGACTCTTACTCAATTAAACAAAGTAAATGACAACGTATAAAATTAGTTGTACGATGAATATAATTCAATAGCCTTAGTAATGTAGTGATATTTGATGTATTCGTTTTATATCCTTTTTTGTTTTAGTTTATTTAAAATTAGTTTTTACTTTGTATACAATTTAATAGTTATACCTTTTATGAATATAATAGTCAGAGGGCTCTTGGTGAGATTAGCTTTTGCTTACCAGGTTTCTGTATTAACCCACATTAGATAAAGCTTTCAATTTAACTGTCATTTTCACAAATTCGCGATATTAAAAAATGGACCGAAAGTCCTCTGTAAAACGTAAGACAAGCAAGAATTCAAGCCGTTTCAACTTGCCTCAGGTCTGGCCACCAACTAGACTAAACACGATCAAGATAAGGTAGCAATAAGTCGACTTGCTTCACTTGCGGAGATTTAATGTGACTAACGACGACAATTTTGGATTGGTAAAAAGCCAAAGGAGACAGGATATTGCCAAGAATTAGAATTTAGAACAATGACGTTTCAAGCGAAAGCCCTTAATTGAAGTAAAACGTGAAGCGATATAAAAACTAGGTTATGGTGTTATAGCTAAAAAAGTAGTCGTTTTTAAAGTTTTACCCATAAAAATGTCACCTTGCCCCCATATCACTTCACTTTTCACTCCTACGAACAGGGCCGTAACTACTGGGGGGTTTGGGGAGGTGCGAAACCCCCCAATGTTGTAATACTGCAGTTTTGTCGGGCAATTTTAACAATTGACGACTTGCTCGCCGGGAAAAAACTTGGTAAAACAGCAAAAAATTTACAGTTTTGTTTTGCTGTTATATTCCTATTTCTTATAATCCTATTTCTTGAAGTCAATAGCGAATATAAAATTTTTAATTGCTTTTATTAAATGTTTTCTTAACAACAGAATCCTTAGTAGTAGCTGCTGATGTCTACTGCGTTTGCAGTCGGGCCACGCCCTTTTCGCCTTTTTCGTCGGGCAAAATTTGCCTGCACCCCCCCAAACACAACACCTAAGTTACGGCCCTGCCTACGAAGGCCCCTCGACTTGAAGCGTCAGTGCTATCTACCCTTCCTGGCCAATATTCTGTCTTTATAACTTTTGATCGGGATCTGTAACCAAATAGTGTTCGGCACGCATGCGTAAAGTGTAACTCCTTGAGTTGCCAGACTGTCAAGATAGTACCGTCCGCGTTAATGAAAATATTATATTTTGGAAAATGCTATATTTTTAAATAAAATACTACGTCCTAGTTTTTCGTTCAGTGAAAATTTTGCCCTTCGCCTCCATTTCTACGCCATTGATGTATCACAAGACTTTCAATATTTTATAGATTGCCATAAAATATACGTTAAATCCTTGTTAGCTGCTAGCTGCAGTCTTTGTGATCAGAGTTTCAAAAGCTTGATACTTCTGATGCTATTTTTGTATTTAAGTACTACGTCAGGGTTAGTAGTTGCGTCCCTTAAACAGAGGATATAACAGATATAATGTATAATCGTTTAGCTGGGACGAAAGTTTGTATTGCGTGGAGGTATCTCGTTAATAGTGGAGGTTCGAACGTACTATATTTAATGAATTAAAGTTGTCGGTAAGGGATTGTTCTGCAAGAAAATAAATTAAGGGTAAATCAATTGTAAACCAGTATTTTATCCTCTTTGTTCAGCCAACGCATAAAATCCAATCCAGTCAAGGACCTTTAACGCTGAACTTACAACAAACTCCGAAACTGCTGCGACCGTTAGTTAAAGAATGGTCACCACAAGCATTTGTCGTCTCCTTCAAACTCGAGACAGATGTCAATATTATCTCTAAGAAGGCGAGGGAATCATTGCAGAAAAACTCGCATCAGGTGAGGTTACTATTCAATTTCAACAGTCAAAATTTGGAGATAAAAATTTAATTAAGTGTGAGATAACAAACACGTCATAACATTAACGGTAAGGTTTAAAGAATTAACGAAAGCCTCTTATTACGCAGCTATCGTGTTTTGAAAACATGTCGATTTAGTAGGAATAGAAACCAGAAGACCGAGGATCACTGCAAATCAAGCGAAAGAAATCCGAACTGTAAATCAGGTTCCGCTAGTTATAGTACTGAACATGCCGGTAACAAATCGAATCCTACTTGGATTCGAGACTGCGAGAAAAGAAAAATTGTATTGCTGAGCAGTAGTTAATGAGAGCCTGTATAGATTATCCGATGAACGAGTGGTATCCTTTGCAATAATTTTGTCCAGTGTCTAATTCTTTGCCATGTCATGTGGATGAACTAAATTCTCCATGTTTAGAAAGACTAATCTGGTACTCTAGATAAATTTACACCATATAACAGAGTTCCACTGAAGAAGTTATCCTATCTTTGAACAACGCATCCCAGAAATACCAAGCACATTCGCTCTTTAAATTTTTAAGACCTAAAAATGCAGTTCAACATCGTCAATACACGTATCAAGAATCCCGCAAAAAACAAGATTTTATCCCACCTTCCTGCTTGAATGGGTGTGGTTCTCTCGTGAGCCGTTTAGACGAAAGACGACCTTGCCAAAAAGGGTTTTTTGTATTATGAAAATTTTAAACAAAAGATGGTCATATCGAATAAAATCTTGTCACATACAACCCAATTTAGGCCTTTAACTGTCGAGAAATTGCTAAAAACGAACAAACAAAAATACTGGCTAAACGTCGGCTCACGGCTCGTTGCTACGTAACGAAACGTGACTAGTAACGTACACCAAAATGTACTATTTTGGTCCAAATTTTGCACAGATTCCGAATATCGTTGTTTGGGGTCCTAAATTAAACAGGAAGTCTGAAAAATGCAGAAGTTGAAAAGGTGCTCAATTGTCCTATATTCAGGACATTGAGCGTTAAAGGGGGTTTAACAATTCGGAATAGAAATTGAGAACTTGCATAGAAAATGACGAGTTCAGGACGTAGAGAGTTTAAAATCTAATTTTAATCACAATAACATTCAATAAACTTACAATCTTCGGTTAGGTCGTTGTAGTCTATTATTTCTAATTTAACTAGGTAAAAGCCTAATAAACTAGGCCATTTGGTGAAACAATTTGGAACAGACGGCCATCATGAAGGGAAGGAAGTTGGGAGAAAACGTACGGTTGTTCGTCCAGAATATTATCTGGACCCTCTTCAATAACGTTTAACTCCGTTCTTAATTTTTTTCTTAAATGAGAACGGTACTAGCAGTCGATCACGTGATTCTTTTTTAAATTTACAGGTTGTAATATCAAACATACTGCAGACCCGTCGTAAAACAGTTGTGATTGTCACAGCAACAGAAGAAAATGCGATTTGGATGTCTGATAGCGAACTTGAACAAGGCAAAGATATCGAGGACAAGATTGTTGCGGATTTGGCGAAGAAGCACAGTGAATTTATGAGAAGTAACTCTTTGCATGGTATGAACCACTAACTTTGGCTTAAAATGTGAAAATGTCTTAACATTTAATCAAGTAGCAGGGTTTTATTATCTGTATAAAAAGCGTGTTAGGATAGAGTACGGACCTCTTGTGCGTATTTAAGAAATATTAAGCCACACGCCCACGATTTAAGTATTATTGGGGTGGTGAACGTATCTGCTACTTCCATAACCAGGGTTGGTTTCCAACTTCGAGTTGTTGCACAACTAAATTTACCTTGGTCACATGTCAGTAGAGTTGTCCAGTTTAACTCTACCAAGCACCGCAGATTTTTCTTCCTATCCCAGGTTTTCTCCTGCAGTATCACTGGTCCTTTTAGGAGCGGCCCTGTACTGGACCTTCATGCAGCGAGAACAGTTAAGTTATAACCATAGACCAACACCAGCTGAAGATTTGAAAAAATATCAAATAAAGCATAATCAGAATAACAGCATCTTGAAAACTCAACATTCAAGTCAAAGCAAGATGAAAGAGTGAATCAGTGACATTTCGACTTTATTTCAGTCATCATCAGATTAATTAAATTACATCGAATAGTATGGAATGCCGTTTGTTTCAATAATACTTATCAACATATATACAACTTGTTGCCAAGTATATACAACTTGTTGACAAATACATAATACTGCTTAGCAAATATATAAAACTTGTTCGCAAATATACAACTTCTTCTCAAACATAAAACTTCTTCTCAAATATAAAACTATTTATCAAGTATAAAACTTCTTCTCAAATATAAAACTTCTTATCAAATATAAAACTTCTTATCAAATATAAAACTTCTTAACAAATATAAAACTTCTTCTCAGATATAAAACTTCTTATCAAATATAAAACTTCTTAACAAATATAAAACTTCTTCTCAGATATAAAACTTGTTGCGCAATACCGGAAATGAAACAAGCAGAAGGTTGTAAATACTTATTGCGCAACTCGTATAATTATAACCTCTCTACTTCATGTAAAACGGATAATAATCATGCAAGATGGC
>JBAHVQ010000268.1:519068-530891 GCA_036872915.1 Nanipora kamurai | reverse complement strand
TGTCAACAAGTTGTATATACTTGGCAACAAGTTGTATATATGTTGATAAGTATTATTGAAACAAACGGCATTCCATAGAATAGCGACGGTATTCATATTGAAGGTTACATGACATCATTTGAGAACTAATTTCAATAGATTAATAAAAGTCAGAAATTAATAGCATAAGCAGTGTGAGAAAGTAGAGAGTACCACATCTCAACACCTATTGTCGGACCTTTGTCGCTATTCGATGTAATTTAATTAATCTGTTGATGACTGAAATAAAGTCGAAATATCACTAATTCACTCGAATATTGAGTTTTCAAGATGCTGTTATTAGGATTATATTTTGCTTTGTATTATAGGCATAGGTTAATGACATTTTTACGTCGTACTGAAATAGTAAAAGATGTAAGTACATGCATTATAAAGAGTGAGGTTACAAACTAAAATTATCAGCACCAGATCTTATCCCTGTTTGATGATGGGGCTTTAAGGGCCAGGCCAAATTTTCCAGGACCCAAATAGCCTTTTCTATAATAATATATGAGTGTACACATGCGTTCAGTCTGGTAAACTAAGAAAAATTGTCCTGACCTCCTGGCGGGAATCTCGCCGATAGTCAGCGGTTGAAGTTTGAAACGCCGATAGTCGACACGCGTAAACAGTGGCATCCAACCTCGAATGTCAGTATTTAGTCCTTACCTCGCTGTTTAGTGGATCGGTTGTTCAAGACGCGGGTAACATTGTCTGCTAACCAGAACGTATCCATCGAATAACCTGTTTGGGCTTCGTAACAACGTATTGCAGAAGATTGAGGGGTTCGTCAGTGGCTTACAAACTTTAAATCATTTGCATTCATAAGTAGCCATGTTATACTTTTCTGGTAGAAAAATCGGAGTTTTTCACGAAGTGTGAGCAAAATTAAAAATTTAGCTATAAAATTATTCAATTTTTAAAGTTTTTTCCTATGAAAAGGAAAACTCAGTTAAGGAAAGATTGCAAAAAATTGTAAATCTTAAGAACGCCCCACGCTGGGATCGGTTTAGGCAAAGGAGCCTCCTGCAAAAACGTTTTTTTATGTTGTGAAATGTTTTAGTTCTATTCGGTCCAACCCCTCAAATATAGGATGTGAGTGTACTGTCAAAATTTTATAATTTTGACCTACCTCCTTTTCGAATTTCGGCTCGATAAACTTTCTTCAAAATCTGCATTAAAAAATGAGTCAGAAAAGTGATTTTTTTGCGCGCATGATATTTCACGATTCACTCCTGCGCAACGAACCGTGACATGAAGTTTAGCAAGAGTTTTTGAATGCTTTTTTTAACTTTCTCGGACGTTGATGAACTAGATTTTTGTTGGAAAATCGACTTTTGTAGTTTCTGGAAAACGCTGGTTTGAGCATGATCAAAACCTGGTCGAATTTAACTTTTTTATTGTGATTTTAATGTGATTTTGAATTTTCTTAACTCTATTCTGTCCAACCTCACAAATATAGGACGCGAGTGTATTATCAAAACGTTTGTAATTTTCAGCTACTTCTTGTTTGAATTTTCGCTCGAAACTAAGTTTTAAAATCTACATAAGAAATTGAATGAGAAAAGTGATTTTTCGCGCGCGTAATACGTCATGGTTCGATGAAACTCAGCAAGAGTTTTTGAGTCGTTTGTTGAACTTTCTCGGACCGTAATGAGTTAAACTAAAGTTGTTAATCAAATGTATGAAACTTATAAAGTATAACAGAAATCAACTGCAGATTAGCTCACAATGGTATGTTTGATTACCTTTAGTTGAAGTGAAATTTGCATTAAAGACTACTATCTTTTTCAACAACCTGTTTTACTTGGCTGTTGATTTTTTTTATTAACAGACCAAGTTTCACTAAAGTACATGCTTTTCTTCTTCTAAATTTAACTTCAGGTTATGCACCAACGAATGAACTTTCTGTAGATAAAAGTTTTCCAGTTACTACGACAAGCGGACAGGTAAACAAGACACAGAAGTAGTTTTTGGTGGATGGTTTGGATATTATTTGCTTTAGTATTTAATTAGCGGTGTCGGTAATTTTTCTATGTATTGAAATTCTGCAAATGATTTCGTAAATTTGAAGTTTCATTTTGTCGTCCTTATTGGGGCGACGTTAGGAATTTTGGTAGGGGATTCTTAGAGCCAGAGTTTAGGAGCTTAGGGACATCTTCCTCCGACTGATTCTTAAGTCCCGGAGATATTTTCAAGAACAAGATCCCGGCCGATTGGGTTAGGCCGGAGCTCAGATTCTTCTGAAGGTATGTTTAGGGAATTTAAAATTTACTTTAAATTTGTAAAATTAATTTGTAAATTTCCTAAGGGAAATTTGGAGGTGCAAGAATTGCATCAAAAAATATTTACAGAAGTTTATTGCCCAAGATGATAATATGCCATCGTCTGTGAACATTTCTTGGAATTGAGAAGAGGTTCGTTCTCCTCATCCGATGCCCCTAGCGTTGCTCATGACCCAGTGTAGTTTTTGTACAACCGAGGAATCTGATCGAGAGTAGCTTAGACATCGACGTTTGTATGTGTATCTAAACAACTCTTTAAACTCGGGCAAACTCTTAAATCTTTGTACCAGAGTTGATTGTCGACTATGGGTAGTTTTCACGGCAGCCATATTTAAGTACCTTATCTATGGATCTTTGATCAGCTTGTTTTATTACGTACACAAGTATGGCCGCCTTTACCTTTGAGATTCGAATCCCTAGGGTTTGGGTGAAAACCACCCATAGAAAGTTTCTGGAAATCATGTTGTAATTAATGCTTAATTGTGTGTTGTTTTCTGAATTTTTACTCTCTAGTGAGTCACATTTCTTACAAAAAACATCATACCTATTAAACGCAACAATTAATGTATTGTAAAATGTACGACAGATGAAAAGGAAGTGATAAATAGCGAAGCGCACAGTCCGTATTTTTTGCGAACCAAAAATCAGACAAACAAACTGAAATTTGCTCCTGAGGGATTCCTGAAAGAGTCATTTTCCATTGTCGGGAATGCACGAATAAATTATGAAGTCGGACAAATAACTACTGACGTCATCTGTGCGCTTCGCCATTAAGTGCCGTCTGTTACCTAAAATACCACTAGGAAATGGTTGACCAATTCCAGGCTTTTACTTTGCTGTAAATTCCAGTTTAATCTTAAACCAATGAAAATAAAATGTTTAAATGTTTGAATTATTTTTAACTCGTTGCAAAATTTGGCATGAGTTTTATTTTGTTGTATACCAGATAACTACTGTACATTTTGATGTAAAATATTCTTTGTTTGAAGCTAGTTAATTACTCTACATGTTGATGAGGATGACTTAATTTTCTCTTTCCTTTGCTATGATACAACATGGTCAATCCTAATACATTGTCTGGAAACGGGGCAAAAGGTTTTGTTCTATGTTTTTGTTCACCTTCATTCAATGTATGCACTTTCACACTTACTTAAGGTGGTATTCCACAACTTTTTAAGTTTTTTAAAATAATGGTCAGACCCTTGTTATTTTTTTATCATATGAAAGGTATATTCTTACTGATTACCAAAATGTAGTTTTTACAGTTATGGTTACCATGGTGACCAACTAATTGGCCCCCAGCCGTGATTTTAATGGCTTCCTTGTAAAAATGATTGCAAGGAGGGCAATGCCTGAGAGTAAAAAAATATTGCAGATATCTAAAGAACAAGATCTAAACTGTGTTATGAACCTAAAAAAATAACATACTTTCTATTAAGACAGGGTTTTTTTTCAAACCTTTTGAAATTGTTCGTAATCACAATGTTCAATAGTTAATTTTTTGTTACATTGTCAGCAAAATATTTATTTTTTTAGGTTTAAACCATAGAATGTTACAATGTTATTGCACCCTGAAAATTTCAGAGCTTTTGCTTCAGTACGTTTTGAGACATCCTTTTTGGCGTAATGGTAGATTATAATGGCAAAATATCTTGTGGAATACCACCTTAACACATTGTGCTTTTGGTATAATGAAGCAGTCAGTCAATAACAGCATTTAGGTCCAATCGCTTAACTGTGATATACTGTATTAATAAACGTAAAACTTTCAGGACATCCTCAACATAAACCGCAGCTCATTTTAAACCGTTTTGGAGCTTGCCGCGTTTCCTGATAATGAAATCTCGATTGACTTTGGATAAAACAAACTGCTCTGCCATTTATATATGATAAAATCTCACTCACGTGGTTTACATTCACACTTCCACGTACGAATCAGAGGGTTTTTTCCAACCTGAAACATTGTATACTATAAATTGGTATTGTCGCAGTTGAACTGTTGCGTTGCTAGGGTTAAATTATCGGGGAGCTAAAAATTTAGTATACCCTCCTTCACCAAGAAAATATCGTTTAATATAATCCAAACAATTCCTTGGTTATTCAAACGACTGTTGTCGAGGTCCTTAAATTAAGTTAATACCTAATAATCCAAAATACGAGGCAACAATTCAATTGTTCAACAAGTTTAATTAACTGGGAGCGTCATGAAACTGGTATGAAATGGGGGCCAGGTCCCTTCAACTTTACGTTTGCTCCTCATCTCTCGCGACGCTTAACTCTTACCAGCAAACAATTTAGCATTGAAATATTTGTTTTATAGACGATCTTTATCTTTAACGTGGCACTACACATTCACGTACCAATTCTTCATGCCACGCCAACGCCAATATTTGATTATTCGTTCGTTATATGTCTTAAAAGACAGTTACAATTCTAGTATAATTGTACTTTCTCAATACGTCCGCCACACACCTGGACGACGAAGTGAGATTATGATAGTAGGCCACGAATCGCGTAAATGAATACATCGTGTTGCACTATATGAGGCGTTCTGTTTTGAGATCTTTATTGCATGCAACAGAAATTGTACCGCGTAAGCCCGCTGCACTTGGGCTACAGTACACGATTTTAGTTGCATGCAAGAAATATCCCAGCTTTTGCAAAGAACTGCATTGTATACGGCATCATACAATGAAACTGCAGGAATTCAACGAAAATCGTATATCGATTAAACCTGGCACGATGTAATCGCACTTTCGCCCAGGTGTGCGGCGGGCTTAAGAGGTGCGATTTCGGTTGCATGCATTAAAGATGTCAAAACAGAATGTCGCATGTCACTTACTTGTCCATGTATGAGGGAGACTTAACATTAGTACAGGCGATCATAAATTTTAAGCTAGGTTTACTCTTAGGGATGTTTGTTTTTTTACTTGCGTTTAGGTTGTCTATTTGTCGGAAGGAAATACCTTTCAACTTCAAGGTAAACTGGGAGAGGGTTCAACTGCACTGTTGTTGGGTAGTTGTCTTGCACAGCCAACAGCACAACCTATCGGACTAAATCAATACTCCGTGCGAAAATCTGATGAGCCTCTGCTTAGTCGGACTGCTCAAACAACTGGCAACGAAATCGTTAGTTTCACGTCTCCTGGAGCAAACCTACCTAAATTTCGGTTTATTTGTGACAGTACCTTATCTGAAGATATGAAGTCATTCATTGAAAACTTTAAGAACAAGCGCATGACTTTGGGTTATACCCAAGAGGATGTTGGGAATGAGTTGTCTCGAACGAATGGCCCAACATATAGTCAATCCTTCATATCTCGCTTTGAATCGAAACAGCTAGGTTTAAAAGCATCCGAGCGAATGCGACCAATTCTTCAAGCGTGGCTTGACGCAAAAGACATCGACCAGACTACTGGCGTTCGTATATGTAAGAAGCGTCGTCGGCGTACATCATTCACCAACGACGCTCTTGCTGTTTTAATTGAGAACTTCCGAAAAAACTCCAAACCAAATGCTACAGAGATTGCACAGATTGCACAACAACTCAACATCGAACCTGTAACAGTTAAAGTATGGTTCTGTAACAGAAAACAGATGGAAAAACGCCGGTCTCTTGGTAAACTGAGGATCGACAACACTGTTAAATCGGAATTGGAAGCTCGTGACAGGGCAAAAGAGC
Source organism: Nanipora kamurai (assembly GCA_036872915.1). Classification (NCBI taxonomy): domain Eukaryota; kingdom Metazoa; phylum Cnidaria; class Anthozoa; order Scleralcyonacea; family Helioporidae; genus Nanipora; species Nanipora kamurai. Next base: position 524,906 of record JBAHVQ010000268.1, on the reverse strand, counting down.
AAGAGAAAAGTGAGACCGTGGTTGAAGGGGAACAGTATACGTATTCTGTTGAACGCCTTCAGCCATTAGTTACGGATGAAGCCAACCACACAATTGTCACATCAGAAGAACACGCCCGTACCTCTTCATCCCCATATGGTGACTCCATTTCCATCGTACGTGCCGAAGAGCCGTCTTCACCGGCATTACAGTATCAGCCACCTAACGGTGTTACTGCCCTCGAAGAAAGTCGTCGTACAACCATGGTGTCTCCACTCAATTCTCCGAACACATCGTTTGAAAATGAGAGTTTAAAGTGATACTGTTAGCATGTTCGATAGAGAATTTCACCGCAACTGTAGATCAATGAATCTACTAGTCTGTTGTGAGACTGTCACCTACTGTACTCAGATGTCGCATACCATATTTACCATCTGCATTCCTTGGTATACCACTCAAGTCTATAGCTATAACTGATTGTCTTCATCAATTTTTATACTCCAGCTAAGATAATTTCGCGGGTTTCAAAGGTTATGAAGGTGGTTACTCGATGAACCGTTTTTCTCAAATAGATTGCCTGTGACATGTAGAATTTAGGTATATTATCAACTGGGTCGTGTATTTCTGTACTGTATCCGCATTAAAGATGCGCCGTAAGCGTAGCAATTGTTCCTTTTCATCCATGTAACGGTTAGTACACTAAATAGTAAGAAATAGTAAGTAATCTCGTGCGGCAAGTATATCGATAGCTGTTATAGTTGATAACTTGTTTTCATAATTATCAAAAATCAACTTAGTCTACGAATATTTCTGGTTGAAAACATTTAAATGTAGACTGTGAATCTCTTTGAAGTTTCAAATATACTCGAACTAAAAGAGATTTTGTAGTTTTACTCGTTATGAGTAGCAAACAGCTACTGATGCACGCAACTTTGTACTAATCTTGGGTGCAAATAGGGTGTTAATATGATGCAATTGTTGTTCCATAGGTGGAAAAAGTTCCATTTACCAACAAATTCTTCAGGTCCGTTGCCATGAGGTATCAGAGGAGTGACCGACCCCCCCATTCGGTTCCTAGGTTTGCCCTCAACGACGTTGATCTTACAGTTGTCGCTTGTTTTTTTCCAAGTTTAAATCGTAACTGTAACATCTTGATAGCTCAATGGTTAGAGCATCTCACTGGTCATCACAAGGTTACGGGTTCGACCCCATCTAAGGCTCAGAAATCGTTTTTCTGAAATTATGAGTTTGATGAACGTTCGTTGGTCGTATCATGGACACACTTATAAAGATGTACAATTTAAGACAAGATTTTGCTGAAAATACTATCAAAATTCCGAAAATAGCATTACCGAGGTTTGAGAATCGAATTTTTTGCCTGAGAACCCCTCCAGAAAAAGGACGTTCTGGTAACGCGTAACATTTTTAGGTGGGGGTCTCAGAGTCGGAATCCTCTTTGTTAGTAAGAATTTGTTAGGACTTATCCCATCCACTGCATAAAGTAACTTATGAAGTCTTAACTGATTCTCCACGCACTTTAAAACCTGGCAGTGGGCTAGGAAAATATACCATATTCTCCCCGAAAATCGTGTCGTTTCCTGTTATATTTCCGCAAAGAAATGGAGCGTTTTCGAGGTTATTAACTTGAAGCTAAAGGAAAAAATCATTTTGACTTTTTGCGTCGTCCTTCAGAAATCCTGGTGTTACGTCCGAGTGTACAACCCGAAGGACGCCTTTTCGGACAAAGTATGCTCATCTAGTTTCAATACTCGCTGTATGTTTGGGATTTTTACAACAGTTACCGAGGTACTCAACTTGTCTCTCAACGGCCAACTCAGTTGCAATTAACTTTCCGAAAAGCGGCAATGTTTCTAGTAATGTCTCTTAACTATTGTGGCAGAGGATCGAGATAGTTTGTAAAGTGTCAATTTAGTGGACGATAACACAAACCCGTGCCATACAAATTGCACAAAGAACGTTATTCTGTGGAACGCTTCTAAATTCCGTTGCAGGACATAGACGCAGTCGTTCGGGAAAGTTCAACGCGGTTTCAACAGCAACAACGGCGCAAAATCCGATATGCAGCAGTGATGTCTTCGTTTTCCTGTTGCATTGATTAGTTCTACAGCAAATTCTTGGCGACATGCTTAGTTCAACAGGGGAAAAAAGGTTACTGTTGCGTGTCGAATGTTATTCAAGAGCACTCGTATGACGTAAACTGGCGTTAACTTGTGTCGTTGTGGCCGACGGTGCACAAGAACTGTTGGTTATAACCAACCTCTCTCAGAGATTTATTTAACTATCTTTGTTTCTGTTAACACAGAGTAAATCAATTAAAAACTTCCCTCGTGTTTTCACAAGTTATAAATTCGGTCGTTACGCATCGGAAAATAAGAGAATCATACACTTTTGCGATACAAGTCCGAAACCTGGCAAGATTGTGAGTGTCTACAAGTTAAACTAATTCTGATATGGGGGCATCGGCAAACCGTCCCCTGAATCGAGTACCTGGAACGTTTACGTTACGTTTGCATGGAAATGAGGCTCAACTAAAATATTGTGAGAGGCTCCATTTTAGACGTATTCAGACATAACTTTCCAGAAATAGTTAATCTCATGTTCTAATGAAATTTATCTAATGATTTTTTTGTTAAGGGAATCACGAGACTAGGCACGTGATAACACGGGACTTGACATTGCGTTAAAGGCTTCCTTATTGTAAAATGATATTTTCATGATGAAAAATAATTTAAATTTGTTAAATTGAAGCAAATGACTACGAATGTCATTGCTAAGTTGTCAATAGTCTTGTTAAATTCTATTAATTATATGGAGAAGAAATGTTATATCTAGTGCCCCCAATCGCCTGACGTTGGCATACAAGTCAGGGTTGCCAGTTTAGCTTTTTAAACCAAGTTTCTCGATTTTGGCTTCTTTGATTACGGTTTGGCTTCCAAAAATTTCGTTTGGTTTATTTCTATTTCTTGGCTCTTTTTGGCTTTTTTTGATCGTTGATTTAGCTTACTAGGGTCCAGACCCTCTGGCAACCCTGATACTAGATGGCGGCACGATCAGCTATTCCTAAAGGTTCTTCATGCATGATTAAAAGTTGAGGTTAGTGTGTTGGTCGAATTAAAGCTTCTTTAAAGATTACATATCGTAACGGCTCAAATTTTGGCGAATTCGCTTCCTTTTTCGAGCAGACCTAGTTTAAAGTCTACGTACTTACTGTTGTTATAGCACCTCAACGTGTGCTCGCTAAACAACATGACTTCAGCTTCAATATATAATTATCGTTGATATATTACTGCAGTATAGTTTTCATTTACTTCTAGCAAGTTCAGGTTAATTCGATTCCCTGAATTTTTCTGCTGAATTCTGACACGTTGAAATTTTAATACGCTTGCATGGTTTCCCTTGCACATCAGAAGTATTTTTTTGTTTATCTTAGTGTAATGTGTTCAGTGTGGTGAGTATGTTCTGACAAAAAAGGTCTATTTGTAGAAACCGTGTCAAATCCTAAAAGTTGCAAACAAATAAAACCTGCTGAATGTCGACCGGAAACCTTGCTAGAAACCAGTCATCGATTGGGTGCTGTGTGTGTTCTGCCAGAAAGTGACACAAGAATCCGCTTTATGCCCGGCCAATTCAAAAAGGGGGGAATGTTGGTACAGGGTACAAATCTGCGGTAGAAAACAACGTAGTTTTCAGTACTTGGAATGATTTCCATGGACGTTAATATAGCTCAGTTACCCAGTGGGCACACGACGTCCTTTCCACGTCGAATTTAGGTTGAAATTAGGTCGCGATGTCAATCGACCAGATATCGACGTTATTTCGACGTCGTCTTGTCGACATAGCGTCGACGTCAGTAACTAACTTTGTTTCGACGTAGAACTTAAGTTGAAATCAGGTCGCGACGTCAACCGACCTGATATTAACGTTAATATATTTGACGTCAAATAAACGACCAAATTTATCATATTTAGTTGTAACTAGATTCGTCATGTATAAAGATCGGCGTTTGAAACTTGGTCTCGATTTTTGAAATAAACAGCCAACTCAGGCCGATCAGCACTCAATCAAGGTTAACATCGACAGTTTATCATTCCTTTCGTAATGAAATATAAGCGAAAGAAAAGTTTCGCTCACGGTATTTAGAAATATTAATTCATTTAAGTAACATGATTTACTTTAATCTTTGTAATGTCAAAGTGAACTAGATTTTACGAATTATGAATTAAAATCCTGGTTTGCTGGCATGATCAACTTTGGAATTTAGTTCTATCATTGTATGAATTTCAACCAATCAGGCGAAGGTTACGTATCATTTCGTTACGAGACCAATTCTGATTGTGACGCCTACATGGTCATAGTTGAAGCACACAAAAGTGTGTAATCTCTACAATAAAGATATGTTTATTTATACCAGCCTCGTTTCTGTGCTTCAAGTTGACAAGATAAGACATCCTCGATACTCGATACAGTCGCCTCAGTCAGCATTTGTTCAGGTATTATAGAGTGTTTGTGTTTTAAGTCCGTAGGATAGTAATCAAGTTTTAGTTTCGTCGAAAGGGCGCGAGGAAATAGTCTTGACCCAGTTATCGTTATGTTCTTATCGTTTACGTGTTCTGTAATCGTTCAAGTTTTTGTTGGTGTTTCGTTCGATATTCTGGCATCTGTCATCTCAGCTTGTCCAGTCTTTGTTGCTGTTGGTGGTCGAGTGTCGAGGCTGTCGTTTCTTGTCAAAGAGATTTGGCAGAGGCGACAAAAGACGAGATCAGGAGTAGGGTCGCCTCCACCGTACAATCGGCCTCTATACGTGATACCAACTTAACGATAGTCGACTAAAACATGACGAGAACATTGTTATACTACCAGTAGACAAAGGACGCGTTACTGTTGTTATGGACAAGACTGGTTACTATGACAAAATGGAGACACTAGTTAACAACAAACAAACCTATGAACTACTCAAACGAGACCCTGCACCATCACTTCAACGAAAACTTAAAATTTTCTCAATGAGGAAAAGTAACACAATCACTCAACAAACTTACTATCGACTCAGGTGTTTGGTACCGCAATCACCAAAACTGTACGGACTACCGAAACTTCACAATCCACAAATACCCATGCGACCTATAGTTTCATTCTGTGGGTCGCCTACTTACGAACTTTTCCAAATACTTAACAATCATACTGCAACCACCAACCAACAAATCACAACATAGACTACAATCGACTGAAACCTTCATCAACAATCTTAAAACAGTACAAATACCACACAACCACAAACTAGTGTCTTTTGACGTGAAATCACTTTACCAGTATTCAATTTCAACTAGCACTAGAATGCACCAAAACTTCGATCAACGAATTTACTGACGTACTTCCTTTACCTACAGAAGACATCCTGGAACTTTGCCTCACATCAACTTACTTTCAATACAACGGTAAACACTACAAACAGTTACATGGCACAGCAATGGGCTCACCCGTTTATTTTGTGGTTGCTGAAATTGTGATGCAATCCATAGAGGGACGAGCTCTTGCAACTTACAAACGCACGTTACCTTTTTGGTTTCGTTACGTTGACGCCACAATTACTGCACTACCCAAAGACGAGATTAACGAGTTTCACAACCACAACGAACAGAACAGTCACATACAATTTACCAAAGAGATTGGAGAAGACGGAGCTATTCCTTTCCTAGACTGTTTGGTAAGTCGTGACAATAACAAACTACGGACCACTGTCTACAGAAAACCAACGCATACAGACAGGCTACTGGACCAATCATCTTACAATCCAACCTCACACAAAGCTACCACCATCAAAACATTGACGAGACGCAC
>JBAHVQ010000268.1:500946-518968 GCA_036872915.1 Nanipora kamurai | reverse complement strand
TTTTGAGAAATTTCGGGCAACTTTTTGGTAAATCTCTAGCAACTTGTGGAAAGCCCTATATTAGACTGCCGAATTTATGATAAAGAATTCTAACGTTTTGAGTTATGGTCCTTTGTCAGAGATTGAAACGAGTTCTAAAAGAGGAATGGCAATTAGACTAGGTTTTATACTAAAAGGAAAATGTGACAAAAATTAGCCAATGAAATGTGAGAAATAAAAAACCAATCAACGACAAAGAAGTCACTATTTTCAACTGCGGTAAGTAAACCGGCAAGGGGAGAAACCGCCAGAGACCCCAGGGGAATAGAAATTTGCATTCGATAAAAATAAAAACAAAACCACGGGAAAACAGTATCAACGGAGAATTGGTTTACTGATCGATGGCAAAAAAGGAAACATGACTTACCATGTCTTGGCAGAGACGATGACAAAACTTCTTGAGATTAAGTATAGGGTCGCAAGGGTAAAATATCCAGACAATTTTATACAGTAAAAATGGGATGTTACGTAGGCAATATAAAACAGCTCAAAAAGTTAAAAGGTTGATAAACTGCTGAATTTATGATAAAGAATTCTAACGTTTCGAAAGCCTCGTGTTTCTTCGGGTATACTTAGAGGTGGTTATATCGTTGATGAAAAACTCTCTTTCTTGTACGATTTATTTTCTCAAATGTCATATTTTACGAGAAAATCAGTCTAAAAATTGTCATGCTCTTCTCTCTGCCAAATCTCCCTCTCGCCACTGATTCCCTTTGTTTTTATCTTATGAATTATTAATAAGTTTGAGAAGTAGTTATAATATGTTGAATGGTTGCCACGCTATTTATATAAATCAGTGGAACAAAGGATTTAACGACTTTGGTTGGGATATTTGAGTCATGTGATTTATACTACAGTTAGTATTATTATGATCACGATTAACGATAGGGTACTTGGGACCGGGTTGCCTATAAAAAAAACAATAATAAAAACAGCAATAATAAAAATGTTCAAATCGTTTTGATGCGTTATGCCTTCCAACCAAAAACTTCGGCATTATTAAATGGCATTTGCGCTTAATATCAGTGTTTTATAGCAACTTTTATGCAGGCCATTTCCATAAATCAATTTGGGTAATTGCTCGACCTCCCAACCCCCAAACAAAGTACGCATAAAGTACTTTTATAGTATTTATTTATTACATGTAACGGATGTCCATCAACAGGGCATGGCCCCTACAAACCCAAGCAGGTACTCTTCACCCAGAAGCTTAATCTGACAGTTCTTATCAAAAGTTTTTTTTTGTTTGTGGTTTGTTTTTTCCTCGTCTTGTTTTTATCTTATTTCTTATTTTCGTCTTGGCTCACGACTTTGTTCTTGTTCTTTCTCTATCTCCTCTTTCTAATTTGGGCCGTTTTTCCGCATAAAGATACCGGAAGCCTGAAAACTTGTTCAATTTGATTCTCTACAATTAATTTAGGTTCCCTTTGCTCGCTATCTGGCAATGAACAAGATCGATAAGATGAAAAGGTATCACATTGCCAAGGTTTATCGCCGAGATAATCCTGCTATGACCAAAGGACGTTACAGGGAATTTTATCAATGCGTAAGTTTACCTTAATATCTAAATATATAGTTCGAAAAGCATCAAGAGCTAGAAAAATTTGATACGAGACCTGTCTGTACTCAGTTATGGTATTAGGTTAACAAGTAACACTATTACATTGCTTGGAATAAATCAAATGGTTTTCTCTTTTCTTCTCTAGGATTTTGATATAGCGGGTGCTTACGATCCAGTGATACCTGATGCTGAATGTCTGAAGATTATTTCGGAGATAATTCGAGACCTGAGTCTGGGGAAGTTTGTGATCAAAGTGCGCCTCATAATTTCTGAAATAAAATTGTAATTTAGGCCCTTCCACATACATTCAAAGTGGACCGCCTGGGGGATAAGACAAAAGGATTTCCATAAATTATCCGAAGCATCATAGTTAATCTATATGTGATATGGAAATTGGACAAAAGTCTTTGTTCTATATCTTTGTTCACCTTTATGCATACTTTTGCACGGTGAGAAGAATGCATATTTTAACAATGTATTTTTTTGTAATCACGAAGCACTAGTCCAATGGCAACGTTCGGGTTTAATCATTCAACTGTGCTGTTTAAATATTAATAGGCGGAAAACAAAAGATTTGTGCACTGTGAGAACTGTATAACATACAATTGAAGCTCATTATAAGAGTTTTGAAATTTTGCGAGTTTCCAGACCTCATCTCGATTGACTATGGAGGATTTAAGGCCTGTCTACGCAATATAGGGGCCGGTTAGAGGTAGGGAGGGCTATCATATTTTGGCAAAATCACTTTACAGCTCTTCTAACCTAGTGGATATGGAACAGGTTTTGCTTTTGTGGACTGGTTGGATGGTAAATATGCGAAAGCATTTTACCCATAATTGCTCTACTTCCTTCACGAACACATCCGAATTAACTGAAAAAAAAATTTACCGAATAGCTCATCCTCATCTGAGAGGTCTATAGGCCGCCCGAACCACCCTTTCTATACGTTCCTGACATGATACGATTGACGCAAATGATTATTCACCCTGTAGTACGTGATTATCTCTTAATTAAGAGCTTAATTCTTACTCACGACTCGTTCGTAAATGTGGCAATACGTTCTAAAGACCCTTCTGTTTGTAATCGGCTTACATGAGGACGAAGAACCATCTCCAACAATAGAACTGTGTAGATCAACCATAAATGTTTGGAATCCTGAAATTGTCCTCCAGGTTTGGTCGTTTTGTTCATTGGTGTAGCAAGAGATTAGTGCATCATGTTTTTCTTACCACATGCATACAATAATAGTAGCAAAAAGAGGAATTCAAACAGCTTTTTACTTGAAGAGTTCCCTTCTTGCTAAAATATAAACTGTTCTCAATATTTACACCTGTAAATTTTATAAAGTTTAAAATTATGGTTCAGGTGTTGGTCAAATTGGATGAAGAGTTGGCTCTGGGCGCTTGTCTGACTAAAGAATGCATGCCTGACAAGCTTATTAAACTCTACTAGACTATGACTGGGATCCAAGCTTTCGACCTGTGCGATATAGGATTTTGTGTATTTCAAGTGCTGGACTGCAAAATCTTGTGCCAACCCACTCATGCTAAGACTTAATCTGGTTTGTTTCAAGCTCAATTGAATGCTTCTAAAGCTGGGATGGTTCCTCACTAATCAAACTTTACGTGGGCCTTTCTGAGGTTAAAGTTTTAATATCATTGTGATTCAATTCATGTTGCACGGGCCCTGATATCCCTGGGCCCCTAGGCAACTATTTCATCTAACTACGCATTCCCTTCAGAGCTTCTGTACTCAAAACACCCGAAACATCTTTTCTTTTTTGCATTTAAGGTAAATCACCGGCAGGTTTTGGATGGTATGTTTGAGGTTTGTGGTGTTCCTGCCAACAAGATAAGAACAATATCTTCCAGTGTAGACAAGCTTGACAAGGTACAAATGATCAATGCAAAATCAATACAAAATGATCATCGCGAATAAATCCCGTTCAAAAACATTAACAATGCCGTAATTGGTCATTTTGTGATTGATTATTCAGATTATTTAACCCCGAAAAACGATAAAACAATTGTTTTGTGTTCTAGGAATTTACAAAACACGATACCTCCCATTTATCAAGCACAAAACATCAATATGTATGGATGTCTTAGGTTTATCCCGATCTAGTTTCCCAAAAACAACGGCAAGAACGAGGTTTCAGTAGTTCGAATTTCACATGTATGTTTCATAGAATTTAGATATGTCAGGCAAACTAAAAGTTGTCAATTGGTGGACTTTGGAAAAACATACGCTTAGGTGACTTTTTTTGCATCTCTTTCAAGGTTTCTTGGGAAAAAGTTCGGGATGAAATGGTAAACGAGAAAGGATTGGATAGTGCCGTGGCTGATTGTATTGGTGAATACGTTAAGCTTAATGGAGATGAAAAAATCCTTGAGACACTGGAAGCAAATCAAGATTTCATTGCCAACACAAAAGCCAAAGATGGATTGAAAGAACTGAAAAAAGTAGCTGAGTGGTCAAAAATTCTTGAATTTGCAGAAAATGTGAGTAATGTTAGGAATTGAAATCATGTTTTTCTAATTCGAGATTTATGAATATTCATAGCCTCATTGTTTTTGATGTTTCAGATAAGTTTTGACCTCAGTTTGGCCCGCGGATTGGATTATTATACTGGGATAATTTATGAAGCAATTGTCGTGGAGAAACCAGTGCAAACCAAATCAGGTATAGCAAATATTTAAAACAATAAAACTTGATACTTGAGATGGTTGTCCCAGTTGGGATTGATCCGAGGTGACCTCTAGAGGAATACATACAAGAGACATTTAAAACTTTTATACTTGAAATACAACCGCCTTTGTTTTTTTTAATCATTATTTTACTACAATTTTTAAATAAACTTAAATGAACATCCCCTAGCAGCTACAAGGGGAAAGGGAAAGTTGGTATAGTTTCATGTTTTTGTCACAACTTCAATCTAACTATATGTGAACATACGTGAATTGCACCGATAGCTATCAGCTGCAGCAACTTCTTTTGGTATTTTACTTGCTTGTTTATGCTGACAAAATCAAAGAAAAAGAACTGAATTATGTAGAAACGTAAAAATACCAAAGGTAAATCAATTGCCAGGCGCTATTGATAGGCTACCGTGCTTAAATATGGTTAAATAAATAAATAAATAAATAAATAAATAAATAAAGCAATCCTAGGCAGTTTACTCGCTACGGAGTGCTACGGAGAATGATGTGTATCAGACCAAAAATTGTTAAACCAAGTTCATAGAAATGATGTATTGGGAGAAGGTCTTGATGACCAATGGTCTTGAAAAATCGATAACAAACTTAAGCTAATGCTACCGGGTGGTCCAAAAAATGTACTCCACTTTGATTCAGTATAACTTAAAAAGTAAAAGAGCTCTTACACTTAAACAGTAGGCATTGTATTCAGTAACGTATAACTTAAATTTTGGTACATACCATGTGCATTTTAATACAGTATTGACTGAGATAACTGGGTATAAAGTTGAGTCAACGTTTCTCGAAAATGAGCAAAAGCAGCCTATTAAACTAATTTTATCAACCGCAGTTTATCGTAAGTTTAACGGGGTGATTGGCCTTGGTCCCCTCGTTCTCCCAACCTGACGGTGTGCTATTTTTTTCTTTGGGGCTACTTGAAGCATCAAATTTGGAATGTGCCACATGATCAACAACCACATAATTTGAGAGAGCTTCGTGAGGCAATTGTAACAACGTGCCGCAACCTGGATGCTCAGATGATCCGAAATTCCTTCGACTGCATGCTCACAGGGGTAAGAAAGTGTATTCTTGCTGCGGGACATGCATTTCCTAATGAATAGCATTTTTATCGGGAAAACGAACGTGTACTTTTCGACTGCAGCGTACCTACGCACAGGTTATTGCGGTATTAACATCCAATAGTCCGTTTTTTGCTCATTCTCGATATTTCCAGAAACGTTAACTCAACTTTCAACGCAGTTAATGAACATGGTATACACCAAAACTTAAGTTATACATTACTGAATACAATGCTTATTGTTTAAGTGTAAGAGCTCTTTTACTTTTTAAGTTATGCTAAATCAAAGAGGAGTACTTTTTTTTGGGCCGCCCGGTACATGCTGCGATTTCACATGCAAGTTGTGTCGCGAAAAAAAATTTGTAAGTTGCCCTCTTATGCAAATCTTTTTTCAAAATCGCAAATTGCACGAAAAAGTTGAATCAAGTCCTACTTTTCAAGTACAACTGCACCAAATTTTGAAAATTTGCATGGCTTACCTAGCGTGTAACACCCTTTTGTGCAACTTCAACAATTTTTTTTCGCGACGCAAGTTGCACGAACAATTGCAGCGTGTAACAATAGCTCAAATAATCAGATGTATATGACGGAAAGTCATTCGCTATTGTAAAACGTCGATCTGTTAACCGAAGAGGAAAAGGACCCCTCACAGGGCCCAAGGGAATAGTAATATTAATGATACTACATGTAAATGAAAAATTTTGATTTGTATTCTTTATTTCCTCGAAGTTCGATTTCTTAGTGGCATCTACCCCTTTAATTTTTTTTTCTAGCGTGGTCGGAAAAAAAAACATCGGCTTATATCCCTTATTCTCTTGGGTTTTCTTTTACTTTAAATTTTGCAGATTACCATTCCTTTGGGGCTTCTACCGCGTCCTCCTGTTTTCAGTTAACTGATCGACATTTTAAAATAGCAAAGGACTCTCCATTATTTACATCTCACTGGGTTTGTTATTGATTTTTCAATCGCATAATGTTTATCTTTTTGTCACATGATATTTTCCCCTATTAGAGCGCCAACTAGTTTTCGTGTGATTTTACGTTGCACTCTGACAAAGTTACTTCGTTCGAAACGTCAGTTCCATGAACTTAAATTTTCGGCATTTTCCTAATTCAACAAAAGGCTGGTACCTAATTCTTTTTTGCTATGTGAATAATGTATAAATAAACCCACCGTGAATGTCCAGTAATATTTTGAATATAAGTTTGAGAAATATTAAATGCAGGGTACGTTTTTTAGAGATCAACAAATATGAGCATCAATTTTGTTGGAATAAAAATGTGGGAAAAGGTATTGTAGACACAAGAATATCCCCAGACAGTCTCAGGCTTTGATTTTGGAAGCGTGCTACGGAGACTATCGTAGCTGACTGAACACTTCAATATGCTTAGTGCTTTAATGAAAATTGTGGTATAGACCTTATTCATAAATGGTGGGTGATTTAAAATTCTTTTATATGCATATAAATTGGCATTTATAACCTCGTTTTAGAGTAAAAATTCTTTTGGATTTCGTATATGAAAACGACTTCATATGGGCTAATTTCTATGCATATAAAAGAATGTTAATTTCGCGGCCATCTATAAATAAGGTCCATAGTGACGGCGCTGAAAAGGTTGAAAAAGTGCCAAAATTGACTTTAAGAATCATAACACTTTGAGAGAAGGTCAATCACGAGAGTGAAACATTCAGATAAAACAAACGGAAACTAGTTCCTAATTTCTGTATTACTAATACGATTCCCTTTCTGGCTTTCGCTCGAAACGTTTTTCTAATTTCGTTTTCACCACATCATCAAACTTTTTTCTTTTTACACGTCATTCACCATTGTCTACCCAACCTATCTTCATGCACCAAGGGTAAAGATGCATGTTGGATACTGCACGTAAACAGTGTAAAATGATGTTTAAGATTCGGAATATTAACTATTTTATGTATATGTATTGTTTCTAGGGGAAAGCGTTGAAGTTGGGTCAGTTGCAGCTGGTGGTCGTTATGACAACCTTGTAGGAATGTTTGATCCAAAAGGAAGACAGGTAAAAACAGAATAATTTCATTCAATAGAAACATTAATTAGGAACTTATCATTGGAGTTTATTAGTACCCAAAAGCAATGCGCTTGCTTTAATTTTTATAACAATTCTCAAAAAAGAATTATCAAATTTTTTTCCAATCAGTTTCAATGAGATCATCGTCAACTATCCAAATATGATTCGTTACAATACGGACTCGTATTCTATACCTTTTAATTTGACAAAAGTCACCATATCCTGTTCTACTAGCGGAATATTATTTGCCAGTTTGATATTACAGTTGAATGTCGCACACGACAACAATCATTGATTGCAATGGATTAATTGATGAAGAATTAATATTTCGTGCCATAATATAATGCGCACTGCGGGAGTTAAAATCAACATTGAAAATTTGATATAAAAGACAGTTGCTTTTGACAAAAACATAAATCAAATTAGGACTATTAAAAAATTTATGGATGTATTCCGGTCTTTCTTGTTTTTTACTTTTTCTTGTATTTCTTTGATGTGCATTCATGGTGAATATCAAATAAACCTCAATAAATTCTTATAACGTTTTCACCGACGTTAACTAAGGTTAATTAAGCCAGGTTAACTAAGTGCGTTTAAAGATGGTACGGGAGATGAATATACTCAACAGCAACAATTGGTAAAAGGTGTACTTATTAGGATGATAAATCAACAACTGCTCCAACGTGCAATGTACATTCCATTTATACACATATATACGTTACCTCCAAAATCAAGACTACATCACGTATAAACAACTACAAAAATCGTACAAATCCTCAAAGCACGACTCGTTATACTCTGTGGGCCATGATATCGCATCGCGCGGTCAGAATAGCTCTAACGAATAATTCCGGACGGACATGAAATTACATGTGAGCTTGGGACTTGTGAATTTGGTAAGGTTACATATAAAACTGTTGCAAACATATTGATCGGACAAGAACAATGTCATGTTTTAGTTTACGACTCAAACTTTTTACTCTTGTCCGAAATTATTCTTTAGTGTCAAGTCCCCTTGCGATATGACATTCGACAACATCTTTAGCTTATTAAAGGAAATAAGCGAAGAAGAATTTCCTCGTCACATTGAGCAATTTCACCTAGAATCCCAAGACTGCATCACTTGGCTGCTATCCCTATGTTGTTATTTTCGTGTATCAGTTTTCTAAAAATTCATTAGCTATCTTCTTATATATCATCCAATTTTTTCCCACAAATCCAAAAAAGCCCGATAAACAAGCTGAGTATACCGCAATATTTTAACAGTTGGTTATTTGTGGTGAAAAAAAGACTCAGAAAAAAACCCAAAAAAACAGCGGCTTGACAAGTTTCAAGTTCCTGACCAGATGAATACACTTTATTGTACATGTTGCATCATCCAGAAATTTGTTCAACTATCGGTAATTTTATATTAAGAAATTTCAATGAGGATGTATAAATTTCGAAAAAGTTGAGCAACAAGAGTTGAGACAGAATTGATATGTGGATATGATATAACCACCAGTGGTTTTATGAAATGATACAACCGCCAGGTTTAGTGGTTGCATCAAATTCACATGTATTCATTAAACAATTTCTTTTAAATTTCTTTACGAATAATTAATGAGTTTACAAGGTATACTAACGTCAGTAAAAGGTTATAATAATCAACGTTATAAAATCCATGAGACAAATTCAAAAGAAATTGAGGTTTGATCAGTTTCTGTGTACCTTAATAGAGAACTGATTAAATAAACATTAGTTCTGTATCGTATTTAGACATATTGTATCTTTGTCACTAAACCAGTTTTGCATCCGCCCTCACACACTCAAACTGAACTTTTACGAGTATGAATAACTTGTTTCACGACTTAACTTTTTTTTCCACTTAACAATAATCTATGATGTAGTAATAGATATCGTATTTACTGAATAGGTTCCGTGCGTGGGATTGAGTATTGGAATAGAGCGAATATTCTCCATCCTTGAAGCCAAGTCAGAGGTACATTTTTTTATGGAATACAGTGATGCGATTGTTCAGACAGTTAACCCTTTCGGAGGCGGGTTTCCAGGAGCTTCCCTTTACGACTAAAATCGTCTGCCAGAGTCCAGTTAGCCAGAGTCCAGTAATAAAGTAAAATATTTTTCTGTGTGCTTTCAAAAGGGTTACTAATAGTTCAAATTGTTTTTTGTTTGACTTGTAAAGTGTTTCCAAAGTGTAGGAAGAACTTGCATGAAATACGGATGTTTTAATGGTTATTTCAAAATATCCTTTTGTCGAACCTGTAGAATCGAGGTGGCCAAAAGCTACTCAAAATTCTGAAAGTTCTTCGATCTTGGAATACTTCTGTGCAGGACTCTCGACTTTTCTTGGCCAATATTGTTTAAATCCATCTGATTGTACTTATTAATAACTCAGCTCGGTTGAAATTAACCATGGTTTATTTCTGTTTTCATAAGGCGTCTGGGAAAAAGTTACGAACAACTAAGACTCAAGTGCTGGTTTCTTCTGGACAAAAGGGGATGCTTGAAGAGCGAATGAAACTCTGTACATTGCTCTGGAATTCTGGAATAAATGTAAGAACGTTTGGAAGTGTCTGAAATTTACAAGAAACACAATTCTTTGTCGAGCGATTAGAAAGTTTCACGGAATGCAAGAGAGTTAATTGCATGGTTAATGTTTACGATAAAAGGTAGATTAAATAAAGATAGGCTCGGTAAGTAAAATCGACAAAATAGGACTCTTTATAGGAGAAAAATTAAACATGCCTTACAAATAGCGCGAAAACGATCGCATGAACAGTACTTCAAAAACTCATTGATTCATGAGAAAATACAAAGGAAAATCACAACCGTATCGTATTCTTATATGTAATAAAGACACGCGCCTATTTCTCATCCAGTTTTTTTTCAGCTGAGAAAACATTAATTTTCAAACTTTCTTCTCGAATTAGCGTATTGAAGGTTTCGTTTCTGAAACTATGCAAAAAACTCGTAGTATAGTGCGAGTTTTATCGGATCTAATATATTCGGCTGTTGCCTCGTGTTTTCAATCCGATAAAACACTCCTGCTCGTGCTGTAAATATTACATAAATTATCTTTACGCTTCATGGTGCTGTTACAAGAGTGATTCTATTTTTAACAGGCGCGTCGAATACTGCGGTTGAGGTAGACGAAATTTCATGTTGAGATAATCGATCAGACAACGCTTCACAACTGTCTTTAGTATTTCTTTACCTGATCTCGCTTTCTCAATACATTAAAGAGTGATTTTGCCAAGTGAATCCCATCCTGAGGTCTGTTGTTCACCACCCAGATAACTTATCCTCAAATAAGTAGTAACAAGTGAGCAATGTTACTTCCAACCTCGATCCCAGGCTTTCTGCCTTCTCCCCTATCGTCGAGGGAGAGACCCTGGTTGCAACTGGTCGCCTGAGCATATTAAGGACCTTAAGATCTACAACGTCAACTTCAACGACGACGTCGTTCAAAGTTGCATCATTTAAAAAAACCTTGGTTTATTGACCACCGTGATTGATATTTGTAGCTCGTTTGATGACTTCTAAAGCGCTCCAGTTCCCCTAGAACGACAGTAGTCGCGGGTTAAATCCAATTTTAAGTAACAGCTTTACGTCCCCTTCGCGATCTGAAGTCGTCCTGGAGACGTTAAAATGGTCTGATTGGCGTTGTATACAGAACGAAGATGGTGTTGAGAATACTCTGGAGATTTAAAATTATTCATTCTATTTGTTTGCATGAAAAATTCTTTTGTTTAGGGGACGTCGTCGCAAGATGACGTCGTAGATCTTAAGTCCCTATTAATTTAACGACACCGCAGGGAGAGTGGGTTTCCGAAGCTGTAGCGGATTTTTCCGAAGCTGAAGCGACTCAACAACATTTTAACCTCCCTTCTTGGCAAATGCTAGATTTTGGCAAACCTAAAATTGTAGAACTTTGCCTCCCCTCCCGCACAAGCGTTTTTTTAATCATCCAGAATCTGGGGGTTCAAGTGACCAGCTTCAACCAGGGTATCTCTCCGACGACAAGGGAGGAGAAGACAGAGAGCCGATGATCGAAGTTGCGCTGCTCCAGCACTGAACAACTGGACTTAAATTTTATTTACTGAATAAGGAGATATCCACAAGGTATTTCTATTTGGCAGACTAAAATTTAAGTTCGTTGAGTTAATGCAAGGATAACACTGTTCACTAGTTTAGACTTATTTGCTGTACAAGTCATCCAGGCTTTGAACAAACTGTGCAAGGTATACACAATAACTCCAGGACAGCCAAAGCAGCAAGATTCTGCATGTTTCGCTCCAGTTCGTCCATAAAGCCCTCGTAAATTTAATACATATATCATCATACTAATCGCCAAGAACAAATCAAGGCGTCTAATACAAGATGGGGCTTCGCACATGCATGAATGGGTATATGTCCACATCCTACGTAAGGAAAGTTACCACTGTCGTATAAATGATCCTAATGAACACTGATAAGATAAAAACTAGGAAAGAGTTACAAGTAGAGTTTTCGAGAAAGACGCAACTAGGTAGCTATCCTCGAAAGTTAATACGAAAAGGGAAATATCTCAATGTTTACCGTAAGAGGTAGACAGGGAAGTGTTGCTTAGCGTTGACAAGATGGTCGAAACGAGGATTTTGAGAACTAAGCAGTGCTGTCAAGCAATACGTATCAGCTGTTTTGTTTCATCAGATTTTCATATAACAGTTCTTACTAGCTAATGTAGAGCACTAATCAGGCCAAGACCCCAAAATTCATAATATAGTACCAGTCAGCGGGCAAACTTTATCATATCTTTTTGTAACCTTCAGTATGTCTACTTTATGTTTATACATGGTAATGCTGCGAATTTGTTAGCTTTCAGTATTTATTAAGCATCATACGTGGAGAAGACGGCCTCTGTCTCTTAATCCCTAGTCATCTTTACTGAGGGGTTTTGAAACAGGCCAGGTCATGAGAGAAGTCCCAAAACATGTGACACTATGTTTCAAAGTGATACAATTCTAAAATCTTGGAAGCTTCCTTGCACATGTAATGGAGCTTTCCTTTCCAGAACCTTCCTCAATTACTATACCAACTCCCCCGATTTAGCTGTATCGTTCACAAAGCATAGATTTTGTTTTCGTCAACCATCCGGTTGAAGTCGCGTAACCAAACAAGGCAATATTTTGCGCATTCATAACCCCTTGCATAGAACATAATTTTGAACACCGGTAAAATTTAATTCGCCACTTCCAAAACGAGTGGAAGACTGGTGATGAGATAGGAGCGCTAGTGTTCTGGGATCGTTTGGAAGGACAGTCTCATAGTTTTTACACCATCAAGCATGAAGTCTGTCCGTCCAAACGATCCCAAAAATACTTGCTCTGCTACTTGTCGCCAGTATTCTATTCGTTTTGCTAAAGGCCAGTTGTGACATTTCTGATTTTTTAGGCTGAATTTGTGTACAAGGAAGATCCAAAACTTCTGAGCCAGTTTCAAAGCAGCGAAGAAAGTGGTATTCCGTTTTGTGTTATCATTGGAGACCAAGAGTTGAAAGATGGGTTCGTCACATTAAGAGAAACTTTTTCGAGGAAAGAGGTCGGATTATTCATGAATTGTAATAATAATACAATGACAAAAATATAAAGCACAATTAGACTAGCTAGACTTTGTCTGTTTTTAAGAAGTGCTGAAAACAGGAACAGGATTGTTTTAACACTTTTATAAACGTAATTGTTATTTTATTATTATTATTATTATTGTGGTTGTTGTTATTGTTATTATTATTATTGTTATTATTATTGTTATTATTATTGTTGTTGTTTTTATTATCATTATTATTGTCATTATTGTTATTATTGTTACTATTGTTATTATTATTGTTGTTGTTATCATTATTATTATAGTTGTCGTTAACGTTATGATTATCAAGTTTAAAAAATCGAGTGTACCGAGAAAGGATTTTTAGATAAGACAAAACACGTGCTGTGAGTGTTTTTAAACAGTTTCAAAGACTGGGATTGCATTTCTGTCGTTATTGGTTGATCTATCCAATTTTTAAAATGACAATACCTCGTTCTGATCAGGAAGACAATTTTATATAAAATTCCATGTTCATTAGTATTCTCTATATAAAATGTTTATCTTAATTACCAATCCAATGCAATACAAATTCAGAGTTCCAAATCGCCTATTCAGTAGGAATCATTGACCCAACATTTTCCCTGCGACTGACTTAACATCAATTCCGTGGCGCCTCGGGCAGGACGTCCTCCGTTGAAGCGTTAATCAGAGGGAAAATAATAGTTGAAAAAGGTAACAATGCCCAGTAGAGTGCTAAATAAGAATACTGGTTTTGAATAAAAATAACTGAATAAGTTGATTTTGAGTAAGAGTAATAGCTTAACAAATAGCTTTCTTATGACTAGAGGACGTTTGTCAAGCTCGTTCTCTCAGAAAAACGATTTCTGAGCCCTAGAGCTGTTTAGGGCTCAGAAATTGTTTTTCTGAGAGAACGAGCTTGACGAACGTCCTCTAGTCGTCTAATATTTACTAAGCTCCCATATGAACAAACTTTCTGTTCAGCATTAAGTAAATAGCTTTCTAAAATTTCTTCCATTTTGGAGTAAAATCGTCAGCCATTAGACGATTAAACTGGAACCAAGTGCGCATTAAAACCAACGCGCGTGTTAATTTTTGACAACTAATACTTTCTTTAAGGTAAAGTTCCATTTGGTTGTGGGCTACTCATGAGATAAGGTGGTTAATATTCACTCGTGTCGGAGAAAGGATGTAACATCGCTCGTGAAGCTTGAACTTCCTCGGGGTCGTCCATTCATTAATCGTTACTGAAAATGTTCAGTAGTTACTATGTAAAAGATGAAATCAATTTAAGTCAAATGACGGAAGAGTTACATGCACTCTTAAAATAAAAAATATGTCGTTGAAAAATGTTGATTCCAACTAACTTTTATGTTAAATATTTTTTTATTCACAGAATATTTTGTTTCTTTACTTCCCAATAAAGATATTTAACTTTTGAAATTTATTTTTCAGGAAAAAGTTGCACGGGATAGTCTAGCTGAAACAATCCACAAGCGGTGTGCAGACTTGGAAGATTAAACTTTGAGAGTACTCGGGTTCGAAATAAAATGTACTTTTTCTTTCATACATGTTGAATTAATACTATGTCTTAAATCACAATAAAACTAAAATTTCAGTATGAGTTCAGTTTTTTTATCTGTAAGCTGAAACGGTAGTGTCCCGAAATCTCTAACTTCGTCTCCCAGAGTCTGGAAGCCATTCCTCTTTAATCCCATGACACTTCTACAGTAATTTGCCGAGGCAATGTCAAACCTGGTTATCTTGAGTGTCTCTCACCATCTTGAACAAAAAGCAATTTCGTTCGACTTTCTTAAAAGATGCTATCTGCACCACAACAAACAGCCAATATCACCGAAAACGTTTCGTTTCCTTTCATTGTTCATGATAGCAAGACTTAAAAAACGAAATCAAACCAGTAAAGGAGAATTTCAATAGACCTCCTTAACTGCGGTGTTTGTTTACCCATTTCAGATCACGTGATGTTACTCTAGAGGATTGTTCTTTTGAAATTAAATGATCTTCAGATACGCATCGAAGTGTAATATTAGAATAAAGAATCAAAACACCACGTGGTCTGAAATGGGCAATTTACATACGAAGCAAAGGAGGTCAATTTCCTCTCAAAATACGGTTAGAAGAACTTGTTCAAACACTGAAGGTTCTATCTCCCATTTCAAAACACCTCCGAGTTTGAAAACTCCCCCCGCCTTGTTCATTAAGCTGCATAACGGTGCCTCTAAATCAGAGGATAAATCCTTTGTTTTATTGTTTGCTGTTCGAACAATTTCCCAACGCAGCCAGGTGTATAATCAGACATGGTTTTACGCTACTCTGGCTTAAAAAAGTGTTGAACGTAGGGTACAAAAGTACCGTTCATGACCCAATGTTTCGACAACAGGAGTACGACGGCCAGACTAAACGTCAGTTTGGAGTGCACCAAAAGACAGCTTTCTTTCCCCCCAAAATAATTCTGCTTTGTCAAAGCACACGTATCAACCAACCACACGATGGCGTAGGAAAGTTCCAGAATTATTACCATCAATCAACGTTACCATATTCTGTACGATATTCTGTTTGTAACGTGTTCTGCCACTAGAACGAACGATATTCCAAAGGCTTGTTTTAAACGTTAAATTAAGGATTAATTCAGCTGTCACAGTGATTTAATCAAGACATTCCCGTGAGGGGGAGACCTGACACTAGCGGATAATTTCTGACGGAAGTAAAAAATATTGTCCGCAAATTGAGGCATGAAATTAGTCTCGTGCCGCCAAATACTTTTCACAGTTTTTCAAAACTACTTGACAGAATTTGGTGTTACTAGACCAATTGTATAAACCACTGGCACTCGTATGCTAATCTACCCATCTGGAGGACAACTTCAAAGTTTCGACGTTGAATAGATCGAATAATTTACGGAAATTCTTATGTTAGGAGTATCTTTCCCCCAACAAGGGAATAGGTTCAAGTGGTCTATATTTTAATCCCAATTTCGTTCCCAAGATCTCTGTTCCTAATGGTCTGGGCCAAGGAACAAACGCCTCCGGGGAAATGCGGTGAAAAGTCCTCGAAAACTCCTGGTGCCCAGTATTTTAGTTGGTCTGTTTTCAAACCACTACCGTACTGTCAAAGTGTTAACAGCCGTTTGCAAATTCGAAGAGAGCAGCTAATGTCGTTTAATCGACCAATAAAATAAAAATGCTCTCCAAAAGCTACACCTCATGTACTGACAGAATGTATATTAATTTTTCTCAGAGTTTTTCGGCCGTCAACTTCTCAGCGGGTGTAAATTCATGATTCTGATTCCTGAAATACATTTGCACAACAAAGAACTCTTAGTCAACTAATTCTGGGACGAGATTGAGGTAATCATAAAATATAATTTTGCTTCCGTCTGGAGGAGGATCATCCGTTAGAGCTAGTTTCCCTCGTGATACGAAATTAGGGATGGATTGGGTCTAGAATAGAATTGAGGGTAATCAGGACAATTCAAGACAAGCACTTGAATTGTAGTAGTTATGTGTTAAGGTGATTTTTCTTTTATTTAGTCGTATTATCCATGATTCACCACTTGGGCCGAACAACAGACTTCTCTATAACTGGATGTCTCCATTACATCCGTATTGCACGAAATGTCCCCAATTAGTGTTGGAGCCATCTTGTTAGGTCCTTCAACCGGTAATATGCAAAACCATTTACAAAAACCAGAATTATCTTCCGATAGGACACCGGTAAAACAAACCTTTCCATTATCATTCTCATAGCAGGGAAAAATAACGCAAGCTTCTGACATGTCAATTTCCTCAAACTATTTTCTCAACATATTTTAACCAGTCACTTGCACCACACAACTAATGGTGGCAGTGGCGGATGTAGGGTTAGTCAAATCAGTCGGATGATCAACGTATGAAAATACCTTTAATTATTCATGAGTTATAAAAAATGAGAATATTGTAATTTTGCTAATTACCTCAAATATAAATTTTCAATTATTTTTAATTTCATTTTATAGTGGCAGCAATTCTCCGTATTCAAATGGTTGCAGGAGCCATTGTAGCGGTAGCGATTAAAGTTTCCATATTTGGATCATAATTTACTGAAAATCGCGAATAGAAGATTGACAAGAGTACACAGCAACTCGAGTCGGTCGACTATCTTGCAATTTACGTAAACTAAAACAAAATACAAATAAAATAGACTCAATTACATCCTGCATAGCCTAGAACTACTAACAAGGATTAAAACTTACATATCTGACCCAAACGGTACTCTTTTGTGCGGATTTGACACCCTACAACAGTCGACAGCTTTCAACTACGCGCGAACGTAAAAACATAAGACAATCCCATAAGCCCCTAGTGTCAGTCTCACTAATTTATGCATGCAACTACATGGCTCCCCTGAAATTTGTGAAATTTCATGACCATTTTAAACATAACATAATATCAAAGTCCTGTAAAACAGTATATATTTTTAATATAGTCAAAATGAGCGTGGCTCCTCGACGGGGATCTACCCTTAGTCTTCATTCTCAGACCCTACTGGAAGAACAAGTTTATGGATCGGACGTAGCAAGGTCTTCAAAGTCGTTGTTCGCTGTCCTTTATCGTCAAGCGAAGAATCGCCGAGAGTAAGTTCCACCTTTCATACCTAGCCATCATCGTCAGTAAAAACTGTTGATACTCGTCCTAGCTTCCAAAAGTTGCGCGAAGTATTCATATCCTTTATGATAACAACATCACCGACCATAACATTTCGCCTTGGTTTACTCCATTTCTGCCGTTGCTGGAAGCTTTGAAGAAATTCTTTTCGCCAGCGAGACCAAAATTCGTTTGCTAAATGCTGGACTCGGCGCCGACGTTTGCGGGAACATTGATCAGCCGATTGAAACACACCTGGTGGTGGAAGAACTACCTTTGTCTTCATGGTAAGTAGGTGGCTGGGTGTTAGTGGCGTTAACGAATCAGGATCATTTACATTGTCAACAGTTAACGGGCGACTATTGACAAT
>JBAHVQ010000268.1:459900-483742 GCA_036872915.1 Nanipora kamurai | reverse complement strand
CATATATCTCGCTCTACTCGTATGTATCGAGCACTCTACCACGGTAAAATCAAGATATAAACTTCCTATATATATATATAGCGATATAGCAGCGATTTTCCCTCACAAAACGGACTGTATTGATGGTAAAAAAGACATAGAAGAAATCGCGGATAAAATCGTCGCAAAAATTACAGCCTGAACCTACTCTCCTCCGCTGAGGCTTCTGCTTAGGCAGTGCACATGACAAACCTGCCACCTTTAATAGCTCACCACCTGAGGCTTGGAAGCTCACCGGTCATTTATTTTGTACAGTACTTACTCAATGCTAAATAGTGCATATTGTATATATAAAATAGTGCATGTATCCATTGCCAGCCGACAATCTGAAAAAATATAAGACAAAACATAATCCGATAATTTTGTCTTATAGTGCATATAGTAGCGTGTATTTCGTTTGTCAATTTTGCTACTTCAAACTACTTACACCGGCTTTTACTCAAAAATAACACAACGCAAGCTCAAGTCACTTATACAACGGTTACGCACCGACTTAGAGATCAAACTTGTTTTTTCATCATACAAAATTAAGAATCTTTTTAGTTTTAAAGACCCGATTCTTGGAGAGCTTAAATTTTATGTGGTGTATTAGTTTACTTGTGCGGGATGCAATTCCCGTTACATTGGCGAAACCACTCGTCATCTCATCACTCGGATTAATGAGCACACACAAACTGGCAAACATTCCCACATATTGAAACACCTTCAAAAATCCTCTGCTTGCAAACATCAGTAGAACTCCTCATGTTTTAAAATCATAGACTCCGATAAATCAGTCCGTTTTTTCCAAAGAAGCGCGACACATTAAGAAACTCAAACCGGAACTTAATGTTCAAGTCCATCATCTCAACACCATGTTTAGTCTATAATTCTAAAATGTATATATACTCCATTCCTCTTCTTTATTGTTCTTGTCCACCACACTTCATTAACAATTCTACATCTCGCCTTCAGCGCCTACCACCTCCATTAACTAGTCGGACCTTTGTAATTAATTAATCATCCTGCCACACGTGTGAGAATTTCTATTAGATGAGTCATGCACTTGTAATGTTTAACAGGTCACATATAAATATCGCTTGTAAGTAACCTCTTATCATTTGCACTGAAGATGGCATGAATTTTGCCGAAACATGTATGTAATAAAGAAATTTTTCGTTTACTTCAAGTGTTCCATTTAATATCTATCCCCCTCCCTACGTATACGTTTTCCTGAGGGGTGATTGAAACAAAATTTCCGCGGGGGTGATAACCGTCAGTATCCTTTATTCTGAGCCTTCTTCAAGCCAAACCAAAGATCTACTGCACGGGGCGAGAAAAACGCGTCACCAAAACCCTGATCCTTAACCTAATCCTAACCCTAATGCTATCCGAAACCCTGAAAGAGCTAGGGGCAAGTAAAACAGAGAAGAAAAAATCCTCTAAAAGAAATTCATTAAAAGAGCTTTTCGCCGTAGAATCGAACCGGGTTCTCCCGAGTGTTAGGCCTGTGTGGGAGCCTTAACATCGTTGATAGATTAATATCCAACAAAATCCACTGCCAGCCGAAAAAATATAAGACAAAACATAACCCAAAAATAAACATCTTGTGAATAACTCAAGATATGAGCTTAAAAATAAGACAAAAGTGTAGCGAAGTGTATCGCTACATTTAGATTAATACTCGTCACGGTAGAAAAAGATTATATAAGACATTTTAACGCATAACCACGACGTAAAAACAAAACATATTTCCAAAGAATAATGTTAACTTGAAAATTCAAGATATGAGTCAATAGCAAGACGAAACTGTTGTTGAAACTGTTATATTTCGACTTAATACTAACACTAATATTAATAATAATAATAATGCATATAACGATACATATCTTTAATACAAAGGACGGTCTTACTTGGATCAGCAAGAATCCTACGAAGAGTCCGTGAAGTGTGAGGTGACTTGTCATCACCTGATAATTTGACTGAAATTACCATCAATTTACAATCTTTGATGTGTTAAGTTAAAAATAATGATAATCAATCATATTTATACAGGATAATCCTTCAGTGCTAACACTGGTATCATTGGAAGTCCTGTTTACTGAAAATTGCAATTATTTTCTAAATAAACTTTGATCTATATATTATATATAAATATACAAATAAAATATTACCATTAAAACTAAGCCTAGCTAAAAAGTTACTATTCTGAAAATGTTTTCAAAAGAATATTTTTAGTCAATAGATAATGCTTCTTTGCACTCTGCTCAAATACTATCAGGGAAGGTTTTCTTTTTATCTCATATAGAAGCTTATTATATTCTGTTGTTCCACTATAGTAAAATGATTTATTCGCTGTCTTGAGTTTCACTTTAGATAAACAAATGTCCTTACTTTTTCTGTTACTATATGTTTGAACAGATTCATTAAGGTGAAAGTAGTCCTTCAGATATGGAGGTACAATGCCTTCAACGCATTTCGTTTTCATGTACGAAATTCCAAAGAATTTTTGCTCTAAAACGAGGTTATAGGGGCCAATTCATATGCATATAAAAGTATTTTAAATCATCTGCCATTTTGGATAAGGTTTATAAGAGGTACCAATCCAAGGGTTTCCATCAACTGATCAGTTTCCAATCCTGACTTGGGAAAAATTAGTTTCACTACCCTGCGCTGATACCTTTCAAAAGCATCAATATTTAGTTGTCCCTGCTCTGCCATGTCTATGTCGCAGTAATCCAACGTTGGTAGAATCATTTATTTCAAAGTCATCCTCACACACAATTAGAATGAGGTTGTTATTGACTCATATCCTGGGTTTTCAAGATGACATTCTCCTTTGGAATATGTCTTATTTTATACTTTTTGAAGTTGTTGGTTGGTCTTGGTTTATGGACTAATCATCAGCAGGATCCACGCCAAAACCCTTTCATCCTCGACGTAGTAAAACAGCTTGTAAAAAAGTAATAACACTCTTTGGTCCTTATCCCACTACTCCATTAGTGTATATCCACTCGAAGTCGCCATTTTAAATACTAATACCTTTCTGATATGATTCCGTACTATTCCGAATATTCCGCATGACTACCACCAAACAACATTGAAAGCACCTCGTTACAAAGGCGTAAGCACCTTGAACAATGTCCTATCTACCGCAAATTATTGACAAAGCATCACACCAAATGGAAGAAGTGCCAAAGCTACTTTGTACCCCATGCCGAAAAGAAAGCAAAGTACTTCGTTCAACGCAAAGTGAACCGCCATGACAGGTCAAAAGCACCGAACAAGACAAAAAAACCACCTCACGAAACAAAATATCCACATTGCATGATTCGTAAAGCACCCACCTTCGTAAACACTTCTCAAATTCATTTTCAAAATTACTTATTTGCAACTGTGGGGTCCCTTAACACAGACCACCTGGATTAATCACAAACCCTCGACCGCTCAACTTAGGTTGGCTGGTCAAAAAAATTGACCAATTAAACAATTCGAAAATCAATGTATCAGCCAATCAGCTGTCTCATATCAGAGACAAATCGGTCAAATTGACCAGGCACCCATGAAATCGCCAGGGCCCGGTTGTTCAGAGTGATTAGCTTAATCCAGTATTAGTGAAAACTTCGTGAATTAAACACTTCTGATGTAGGCAGCAATGTTTAGAGTTTTCTGTTCATGTATCACATAAATATGGAAAGGTTTTATCCCAGAAAGTTTTGATTAAAGTTATCAAACAAAACGTCACAAATAATGAAGCCGATTAAGTTTTAACCGGGGATTAACAGTAATCATTCTTTGAACGACCGGACGCTGAATAAACTGGTCAAAAAACAAGGAGACGTACCGCCTTACCAGCCTAACCCGCATAATAGCCAAAGAACGTTCTGTAGATGTGATCTCCGTTTCCATAGGGAAATGACGAACTTCCAATTGAAATAAATATTATGCAGTCTTGCGTTATCCTTCTGTTTCATTTTCCAACAGCATTTTTGTTACCTCAGTTGTGTGACCCGTTTGACTGACGCTAGATCCACCAATAAAAAAAAGTTTCAAGGGCAATTTATAAAACGTAAAACGGAAAATTCGATGTTCCTCGTTCTGGACTGGTAGACTCTAGCTCTTCCGAGTACGAACTTCTGATTCGTGAAAGCCTTCTCATCAACAAACTAATACCTTCTTTAAATGCCAACATCAGTTCCGCACGACTTTTCCTATTTTCATTTTTTTATTCCCGTCTCTATTATTTTAAGTTTCACTCGTCTTTATTCTCACCTCTCTGTCCTTCCGTTTATATTTTTATCTGATTGGTTAATTCATGACACATGTAAATATACACTGTAGCTTCGGTAACCTTAATTATCTCTGAAGATGTTGTGAGGTATACAACGAAACGTAAGACTCTATTAAACACTTAATATTATGCCATTGTTTCGCATTCTATGCTGGGCTTTAATATTCCTAATAAAATTGGTAAATATGGTATTCTATGGCTACATATCAGTGCAGTTTTTGCACCCCCACTTGGGAAGAACTTCCTACGCCTATGCTGTGTTGAAGATGCAAGGTAAAAATATATGTGGAACCGTCTATCATTGTTAAAGGTAAAGGTAAGGTAGTCGAAACACCGGTATCGTGTACACCCATGTCCTGACGTGCAACAAACGTTGAAAATCATTTGCAGAACCTTTTTCCAAAATATTTTTAGACTTGAAAAACATATCAGACAAAATTTGCAGTGTTGCCTTCCCCTCGCTCCTGTATTTTATATAAAAAGACGTCCGAATCAAGCGCATCTCCAATTAGATCCTTTGTAAACACTAGAAAATCTGTCCTAAATTTAACGACGTTCATTACGATCTCATCGCCTTGTCCGAAGTACCATCAATAACCATTCGTAGGTATGTTATGAAAACATTCGATCGTACCAAATGGAAAGGGAAAATCTACGCAAGCACGAAGTCGTGGAATTAAAACTTAATAGCATGCTAAACGAAAAATGGGAAAACACTGATTATGGATTTATGGATTATGGATGTTACATCTGAAAAATGAAAAATTCCAGATTCATTATGTAGAGTCTATATTTTATCATTATTGTACCCATTAAAAAGATAATCTAACCCAAAAATTGATCAAATTCAATTGTGCTAGAAACGTTGTAATACGCGCGCAAGCTAGGTTGCACAGTCGCTGTTTGTATTCGTTTGTAGTTTTGACGTTAGCAAACTTTCGAAAATTACTCAACCCCGGTTCACGAGCCAAAAGCTCAGAATATATTAACAAAACGTGGTGCAAACTACAAATATCTTTCTGCTTAAGAATTTAAACCACCACGCATAACTACAAAGAATTACTTTATTGCTTACGAAGTGACAGTATTACAACCCCCAATTATGTTCAGGGCAATTCGACGAACCGACGTTTGTGTATCTTCATAATAAAAGCAAACAAACGACCATTCAGATTTTTTCCTTGTCACACTTGAAATTGACGTCGAAATATTGTTTTTGCAACTCTGATAAGGCGTTTGTCTGTCAATCAATCAGTCAACCAGTCATTTAATTGATCAATCAATCAATTAATCAATCAGTCCGTCAGTCCATCGACTAAGACAAAGATTAACGAAGTTTTTTAAGATATATGTATTAAAAAGTACCACTAATTAGGTACATTTTGCTAAAAATTACGCTATCACACAATCAACTACAGATACAGAGAGAGAGAAAGAGAGGGGCAACGGTTAAAAAACTCTACCGTGATTATTTCGTTATAAATATGAATAATAAATATTTCAATTCTTTCAAGTGACTTGCGTCTTGTAAATTAAGCGTCATCATTTTCTTTCTTCTCTTCAAATTCGATTCTGAAAAAAGGATAAGTGCACTGCGTTATAAAACAGGATGCAAAACGTATCGTAGTGGTTGAAACTCGTCACCAGCGAGGGTTGTAATAATCTGCAAAAGTCGCCTACAATGGAATTCCAACTAACGTGGACAATCAACTTCAACAAATATGTCACGATTCTCCCAGGTTCAAACTATTTATTTTAATGTGATAACAAGTCATCTAGGGTCTCCCCTAACATGGGTGCCATCAAGTGTGTACGTGCTGTTGACTGATTTCATTTAGAATGACCCACTAGTTACATTCCCGTATCTATGGTAATTCATTAGTTTTAACTATCTACGTTATACAATCTTTACGTTCACAGGATGTAAATGGAAAGGATTCAACAGAATAATCAGTAAGCCAGGATTAAGCAAATCTTCTTTTGAACCAGAGATCCAGGAAACATATAACGACCATCTTTCAATTTTTTTTAAAAAACATTAACATTTAAAAAAAAAGAAAGGAAGAAGCTTGGGTATCCACAGTTTATTTCCGAAATACGATTCTGAAGGCTTAGCGGGTTCCTTTCCAAAAATTTAGATGATTCTTTTCCAAACAAGGGGGCCAGGATACTTGACGTTTTCAATTCATAAAACATGTGTGCGCCAAGTTTAACACGCCTACCCAAGTTTTGCACCGCCATATTTTTTGAATATCGAGAATCTCGCTAAGGCATGCTTAAGAACGAAGTCCTGACTTTGGCATTCAACTGGACTTCCTCTGTTCTTTGGGTAGAAGCCCGTACGTTCAGAGCGTGCTCTGAACCTACCGGCTGCTACTGGTAGAACGTAGATAGTTCAGTTGAATGCCAATTATTTTATGACAACAGAGACGTAATTATTCTGAAATTGGCTTATTTGAGCTGTGATTAAATACCATACATTCTCAAGTGTACATTAACGTAAGACGTTGATGTTCTAGTCAATAGCGATGTCTATATTGTCGTTGATGCTGATTTTGATGTTGAAACTGATATCGATGGTTTTGACTTGGTGGTTGATGTTGGTGGCATTAACGAAGATGTGGATGTTGACATTGGCGTTAATTTTGATGCTGAACGGCAAACGGCAAACGTGAATTATCACGTGGTCATGATTTTGATGTTGATCTTACTGCTGGTGAAATAACAAAAAAGTCACACACCTGGTTTTGATTAGATACTTTGCCATTCCTACAGCCTCTGGTGTTCCGCTTACTGTTACAATTCGTTCTTTGGATCCTTCTGCTTCTTCGGCTATCTTAATCGAGGCTCCCGATTTGCTTCTATTCAAATTTTTAAAATTAATTTATCTCTGAGTTTTCCCATAAACTAACGCAAATTAAAATGAAACTCAAACATGTGTCCCTAGACATGGGTTAGTAATTAACATTAAAATTTAAGAATCTGAAAAATCGTGAGTTACAAAAAGACTTCAGAGTTTTTACTGACTGATACTGTATAAAATTCTGCAAGAAAATCAACTGAGAATTCTCAAGAATCAGCACTAAGTTGTCGCGAGGATTCCTTATCTTATAGAACCGATGATGAAATGGCTCTTGCGGTCGACTTCAGGATTTTAGATTAGCAGAAATTGATGACCCAGGCGGAAATCTTAATCGAGTTAAAAATATGATGGCCCAGAAAATAAATTTAAATAGAGGCATAACAAAGACATATATTACAAAAATTTTAATAAACTGACGTTTCATCGCTATACCCACAGCATGTTCAGAGTGAAGATAAAATTACAAAGTCTCGGCCGGTAGAGGAAAGACGGTACTGCATGGTAAAGTGCGATAAAACAACAAGAGAGGAATATAAAGTTAAAATAGAGTTAAAGGGAAAGATCAAATGTTTGCGTTAAGTGACGGATTAAGTTTCTTTTATATTTAAGCCGACTTTGTAATTTAATCATAACATGTTGTGGGTTTAGCGATGAAACGTCAGTTTATTAAAATTTTCATAATGTATGTCTTTGTTATGCCTTTGTCTAAATTTAGTGGCTGGGCCATCATATTTTCAACTAGAGTAAGATTTCTGATTACTAGGTAGCGGATAATTTTTTTATCAAAGGCCAAGTCGAGTTTCCTTTGAATGAAGGTGGTCTAGTTGTGGCAGATTAAGAAGTGGTGAGCATTAACCGCGTAACAGGTTGTATTAACAAGTACCAGAAGCTATCAGGTTCTCGTATGCCAGCACTGCACTCTGAGCAATTTCTCCTTACCAAAAATAACGAAAATGAAAGGATGAGTGCCACGAAAATGGAACGTTTCTTTAGATCAACAACCGTTAATTATTTCCTCTTAAGGGTTCCTTTTGGCAAGTAAAATCGTTTGGTATTAGTTGTAGTAAAATCATTGAGTGTAAACCTGGGTATAATCACACAAGATCTACCTGGGAAAAAAGGCATTAACATGATTAGTTTGATCTTGGATTTGAATATAAACTTGGTAGGAAAATCCTTGGAATATTGGTAAGTTTTATTCTGTTTGATAAATGCCCATGAATTC
Source organism: Nanipora kamurai (assembly GCA_036872915.1). Lineage (NCBI taxonomy): Eukaryota > Metazoa > Cnidaria > Anthozoa > Scleralcyonacea > Helioporidae > Nanipora > Nanipora kamurai. Next base: position 475,345 of record JBAHVQ010000268.1, on the reverse strand, counting down.
ACGATTTGCTTAATGAAAGTAAACAGAAAACTGTAGTAACAAGAAACGTTTATGCAATCATGTATCGGTTCCTTGATTAACGATCAACTGGTATAAATTTAACGTGCCTCCACTGCAGCCTAGTCACTTCGAAAAGTTCTCGCAGTTGGTACAAGTAAAAGCGACGATATAGACTCCAAAATTTGGAAACTTTATTTCCTAATGACACGAACCACGACTGGCCGACCATGGGCCCGGGTTTGAAGGCGGGATATTTATAGTGCAGAATAATCACAAAAATTATGTTCTTGAAATATTCATTAAATTTTTACAAATACTTTACGATTGTTTCAGCCCGCTGTTACTCGTTTTATCGCAGTCAACGACATAAATTCATTCACAAGGAAAATCCAAAATAAGAAAAAAGTCGATAGTTACGAAACGAAACTATTTCCATCATGCTCCGCCTCTCGTCTTTAACAATTTGACTAACACGGAGATATTACTAACGTCAAATTATCAATACGGTTGCAATTTACCTTATTTCATTTATTTTTGTTCCTCGTTTCCCAATAATACTACCCGCATACTAAATTGGAAAAAAATATATGAAGTTAAAATAATTTATTACGAAGCGTTCAGTGCATATTTCAAAAACTCATTAATACTTCATGAGGAAAATACAAAGAAAAATCATAGCCGCGTCGTATCTTTATATGTGCTACACACATCCTCGTTTTTCTCGTCAAATTTTCTCGGCTTAGAAAACATTAATTTTTAATATATTCTTCACGAATTAGCGTGTTGAAAAGATCGTTTTTGAAGCCATTCAAGAAACTTAGAACGTGTTTGTCGAACGTGTTTTGTCGGATCTAAAACACTCCTACTCGATTATAAAATATTACTTCAAACTGTGGGGTGAATTCAAGCTAGTTTATTGTTTCAGAATACGAGCCAGGAATTTGCATAATCTGCGTAATATTAGATTATAGTTCAGGAAATCATATAATTAGCTACTTCGTGACCTCGCTAGTTCGGTCTGTACCAACGAAATATCTGATCTCTGTTTTTGCACAGAACACGAGTCGTTGGACTCTCCCGGCCTGTACTTAAAAACACCAGTCCGATATTTTACTAGCGCAGACGGTCAAGAAGTAGTAATTAGACCGATTGAATAAGCAGTCTTAAGTCCATTTGCATTGGCCAATGGACCCCAGTCCAATAAACGTAAAGTAGTAGTTCTGAAAAAGGTCTTTGTGTTTACGGTTTGGTTTACCCCTGTTTAAAACGTTCGCGTTAAAAATTCTACTGGTGAGGAGCCAGATCACTACAACGTTCCTTATGTTTTCAGTTATATGTTTTAAGCGAAGACGAAGTTTATTTGTGTTTGACAGCATCGAATGAATTGATATATTTTAATTCTCCACTATTCGTTCGACACGAGTGCCTTAGAGCATTTCTACATCTACTGTGATTTGTATCCACTTATTCTTCAGTATAGGACTTGCCGACAAGAAAAACATAGGATTGTTTGTTAGAGTACTGGTTGATTTCGCTCAGTTGATCTTGGAAAATAATAACTTTGAATTTGATGACAACAACAGACAGTGGTTTACTAACCATGAAAGCAGTCTAAGTGGAGGTGGTGGAGGGCAGAGGGGGATGCCACGTGAGCATTTGTATGCACATGTATTGAGTCAGGGTATGAGGGATATGTGTGTTCCATGGTTGGTGGAAACTAGTCACCAAAATCCAGCATCCACCCGTCAAACCATGTCAAAAAACTACCTGACTAGGTATGGCCATTGTATCTGACATATAATCGTCCAGATCTTCACTTCTCTTGCGTCTCCCTATTAAGTCGATAAGGCGAATTTATTTTATTTATATATGTATACATAAAATGACATTTTTATGACCGAATAGGCCTTATGTCTACTTTAGAATGAAGAGAAATGGATCATCACAGTTTTCTTTTTACACTTAAATCATTCAGTTATGAAAAATCTTGCCTGCATGTTTGATTTGACTTACTTTACTACGGTACAAAAGCTCGCCAACTTCAAAACAGCTAAAAAAACATGTTCATGGTGGCGTCATCACCATGAACAGCTCTGTTGTTTTACCGTACAAGATTTAAAATGTTTAAAACTTTAACGTTTTTGGGCACTGTCTGTCCTTCAGAAAGTCACGTTTAATGACACGGAGAACGTCTTACATCGGCTACGTGTAAATACAACAAAAACAATGTCTTTGACACTAAACATGACTATGTAAAGAACAGACAGAGCCTCATATCGTTAAAAAAACTTAGTTTTGAACTCATTCCTGTCAAGAAGACTCCCTTTGGCCTCTAAAATCGTGAAGTGCTAAAGAGAGTAAAATAGTAGAAGATCTTTCTGAACATTAAAGTGCCTACGAAACCAATTCTTTTAAAAATGTTTTCATTGCTAAGTGTGAACAGAACCTACTTTCATAGTTATAATTATCTGAAAAAAATTAGACGTACTTATCTATGGCGTGCCGAACCAGTCTTTATTACATACTTTTTAATATACATTCGCATATATAAAAGTCCTTTCTTTTTATAGATTTATAATAACTTCTTATTAATGTTCTGGTCGGATTTTAATGTGTTCTCATTGTGAAATTAAATATAGCCTCTGATTTTGTACACATTTTCCAACTGGTTATTTTATTTTTGTCGTCTATGTATTTCAATATGTCCTAAGTGAATACAAATTCATGATCGCAAATTTTTAATATTATCGCATCGGCTACTTTATGTATGTCCTAATTTATTTTAAATATGTTCTAATTGAATTCAATTTTATGTTCGCAAATTTATAAATATATGATCGCATCGGGTATTTTACATGTCCTGATTTATTATAAATGCCCTAATTAAATTCAGTCATACTTCAGCTGAGGTAGTCTCACGAAAACGGCCTTGGGATCAAAAGATCCCCTTGTATTATGATGGTTTGACATCCAGGAGTTCTTACAAAGAAGGCCTGATCAAAGTTCAAGTCTGATCAAAATCTGAACAGTGGCGTAAAAACAAACATCTGATAGTCCCAAACATAAATTGGAATTTAATTAGGGCATATTTATAATAGATCAGGACATTGATGATCCATGCGGAAATCCAACTCGAGACGTCAGTCCATTAAATACGAAACGTCAGTTCATTAAATCTTTTCGTAATATATGTCTTTGTTATGCCTCCATTTAAATATATTGTCCGGGCCATCATATTTTTAACTCGAGATCAGGACATATATAAAATACCCCATTCGATCATATATTTAAAAATTGGGAACATAAACTTGAATTTCATTGTGACATATTTAAGATAAATCAGGACATATATAAAATAACCGATTCGATAATATATCAAAAATTTGCAATCATAAATTTAGATGTAATTATCAAAGAGAATAGATTTAATTTCACAATGAGAACGTATAAAAATCCAATCAGGACATAAATAACAAGAATCGTAATAAACATGTAAAAAGGAAGAACTATTTTAAATATGGGAGTGCATACTGAAAATATCCAATAAAGACTGGTTCAGACGACCAGAGGACGTTCGTCAAGCTCGTTCTCTCAGAAAAACGATTTCTGAGCCCTAGAAGCGGGAATCGAACCCGCAACCTTCTGATGACCGGTGAAACGCTCTAACCATTGAGCTACCACGACTCAGATGGTGAGCTAGGGTGCAGGTTCGTCATATGTACTGCCTAAGCGGAAGTCACGATATGATAATATATGTGTATAATGACAATAATGACTATATACACATATATATATTCCCGTCTAGGGCTCAGAAATCGTTTGTCTGAGAGAACGAGATTGAAGAACGTCCTCTAGTCGTCTGATATTTACCAAGCTCCCACACGAACAAACGTTTTGTTCAGCATCAAGTAAAGACTGGTTCGGCACACATAGTTTTCAAGCTTCGAAATCGACTTGTTTCTAAAAAAATCTGTCCAACAGACTGGGTCCGAAATTAGCTCGGTGACGTCAAAATGTTTCATCTAGCTACAGGAACTCCTAATCACTCAATCGGGCAGAACAGAGAGTGTGGTTTCATAAAATACCCAAACGACTCCGAGTCAGTCAGTATTTCAAAATCATCAGATGGTTCATGCATTCAGAATATCGATTTTACACGAATCTCTACACGACCTTGCAAAGACATTGACGTCACACCAACTGGTCACCTGGTATTCTGGCCTCGAGGTAAACGGCCACTTTTTTGGCTGAAACGCTTAGTTATTGATACCTAAATATACCGGTCAGCCGGACTGAAAATTTTCCCCATTACATGGGAAATTTCCGCCTGGGCTGAAATTGAAATCAAAAGTGAATTCACGCGGAAATTGCGAAAGAGTCTTTGTTATTTTAATATTTTGACATAGTTCCCACACGATTTTCAATTTTTAGTCCGGGCTGGGATTTTGTAGAGCGACTACATGGGATTTTTCAGCCCGGGTAGCGACAACCGGGCAGGAATTTGCTCCACGTAATTGCAAGATCAATTATTAAATTATTTGTTCGTGAACCCGGGCTGAAATTTCAGCTCGGTTAGCTGGGGTGAGAAATCTCCACGTAATCAGCCCCTAAGAGGGATAATAACATATTTAAGAATTTTTGTTTCCCGTATGCCCCCCATAGGCATTTTAAGGAGCTAATATATGAATAACTAAATGATTACATTTGTCCTCTACTGTTACATACACATCAAAAAATCATGAATACTTCACGAGGAAAACACAAAGGAAAATCCTAACCGTGTCGTATCTTTATATGTCATCAAGACACGCTCGTTTTTCTTGTCAAATTTTCTCGGCTGAGAAAACATTAATTCTTAAACTTTCTTCGTCCATTAGCGTATAAAGATATAAAAAATTAGCTGGTTTTGAAGTTATTCAAAAAACTCTTAGTACGTGATTTATCGGATCTAAACTACTCGACTGTCCCCTTGTCTTTTATATCCGATAAAATACTCCTAGCAGTGTTCTAAATTTTATTTTATACTCATTTATAATACCTGAGGAAAATCCAAAAGAATTGGCTTCCTAATTATTGTGCTGTTAATCGGATACTAACATCATCCTGATTTACACAAATTTTATCTTCGATTTTCACCAAAACATCAGGTAAACATGCTTATATACTGTACATGCATTCGTATTTCATGAAAGATTCGTGTTCGGTATTCGCGTTCAAACTGTATAAGATTTACTACGGCTTGCCTTGTATGTTCCACACAGTTCGGCTGCTCATAGCGTATATATTACTTACTTGAACTTTCTCCAGAGTATCGTGTTGATCCACCGCTGCTCCTCTTGAAAGACAAATATTGTTCAGTCATTGGTTTTGATAACAATTTAACACAACTTTCACGGCTAAGAAGGTTTACAGACATCTCAAAACTAAGTAAATAGAATTTCCCTTGGGTCGAAATGCACGCAACACACAAACACAAGTGGCACGCGACATATTATGGCAAAATATCTTGAGTTTATCGTGCAAACGTCAGTCAAATTATGGATTCTAATTGTTTTTAACATCCCTTTATAGGTTCTATTTGGCAAGAATAGCCGTTACTCCATAATAGTTTTAAATTACTGAACTCTATTGGTCAGGACGCTGCTGACGTATTTTACTAACAAAATTTTCAATCAATGTTTTTAGTCTGTTGTTCTTCGTTCTCTATTTGTTTTTGCATTGTTCTCTTTTTTGTTCCTTTGTTCTCGGTGTCCAACATATCGAACATTGTGCGTTAAAGAGTTATGTGGGAAAAGCAAGGAAATAAAGATTCTGTATTCTTGGGTGATATTTTCAGGTCAAAATGCATTGAAGACTCATCCGTACATAAAAAACAATGCTGTTTATGACGAATTTAACAGTTGGACTTGAAAGATGTCAGCTTTTAATAAATTAGCCAAAAATATCTCTCTTCGTATACACTTTCATCCTGGTAAATAGACAAACAAATAACTGATAGCATAATTTATTAATTCAACAATGAGGAAATATCCATAATTTTCTGCCATACCTGACTGTAGTAAGTACTTCCTGACCGACTGGAATTTTGAGGATAATAAGGTAAAATATGACCTCGAGCAGGATACTAAGAACATAAGATGGCATAATAAGTAAACGGAGTTTGTCGAATGACATGGTTCAAGTATAGTGCTATCAGGTAAAGGAAATGTCCATTGTAACTCCATGAGATAGGATTGTTTGTAGCTAAAAATATTTATTTTCTTATCGACGGATTATTACAGATCCATTTGAAATACGAGTAATAGCCTGGAGTAAGTTGCTGTTTTTTGATGGGGCAGGAGACGTGAACTTTGAGATCAAAACCTCAAGAAACATGCCATGGCTAATAAACACAAAGCTGTTTAAGATTGCAAAGTAATAGGACCGCAATTTGGAAGCAATTTTAGCAGATGGAAGATTCATTGCCCATCTCCCAAGCAGTTTCCCGCGCTAGGCTATTACTCTTTTCCAATGTGGCCTATTACTATGCAGCAATTCTACGCAGCAACTATGCAGCATATGTTAAGAAACGTAAGAGCGATTGTCCAACTTTGAACTATCTTTTTCCCAAAAGAGATAGTTCAAAGTCGGATCGATGGAAAGGTGGAGAGAAATTTTAAAGAACGCACACGAAAAAATAACTTTCTAATTGAGAAATAAGCTTTTGAAATCGAGAAAATATTGCTTCAAATTACGTACATAAAATACCAAGTTTCTGATCAAGTAACTGTAAGTAAGAGGTCAATAAAAGAAATACGAATAATGTTCAAACACTGGAACTGTCGGAGGACAGCCCTCGTAGCCACTTCCACCCTCTTCCATCCCAGAAGAAACCATTATACATCCGATTTACTTTGTAACAAAGATTTCTAAGTAATCCAGATTCACTTGAAGACAGTAAGTAATCGAGATTCAATTGTTCACACGTACAAGATACGCTTTTCAAGACTAGACATGCATGAAGTTAAATTTAAGCTATAACTTAGGAAGCACTAGTTAAATTTATAACAAATTCGTAAACAATTCCTACTTGTTGCTGGTCTTAAAATACTCTGGAAACTGCCGTTAAAACTTTTTGTTCTCTCCATAAGTAAAGAAATTTTTATTAAACTAGAGTAGCAGCACAACCAAGAGGAGGGGCATAAAGGACAATCCCCTCCTCTAATGGCACTAACTCTTTGTCCTAATTAAATATTGCAGATCTTTACCAAAAAATTTTAATTATTTACAATATTTGGGCTAGAAAATGCATTTTTAGGCCGTTTACCGGGCTCTTAAATCGGGAGGTCGCAGAGTTACCTCCCTATCAGTAAGCAAAGTTTCTTTTGACCTTGACTCCTTTTCCAGAATTCCGGTTCCCCCCCTGGTAGTCAACTAAAATTCCCGACCTTATATACGAAATGTCACAAAATTTGTCAAAAACGACAAAACAAGCCAACGTACCGAGTGAGATATCTTAATAGCTTACTTTATCGAGTCATCAAGCAAGCGGTGTAACCAATCAGGCCGCGTGCTGGGGTTCATTTATTTTATGGTTAATATGAAATTTAATTTGAAAATTTTTTATATTATATTTTCATAATTTAATATGAAAGTTTATAAGTTGAAATTATATAAAAAAATCCGAATTTCTATCGAGTTTAGAAGCATGAGTGGAAGTTCGGAAGAAGGCAAAAAGGCTAAATTATTACTAAAACTCATGATAAACTTGATTAAGTTTTCTCTGAGCGATAGTCAACAAAGCAATCACCCTCGTTAGTTATCTAGAAAACTAAACTCGCAGTGTTACTTTTAAGCAGAGTAGGTATGTTTATACAGTGCGATTAAACGGGCAGATTTCAGGCGTAGATGCATGCTAAGTTGAGAAGCAGTCAACAAAATGCTTCGTGGGCTCAAATTTGCCCGCTTTCTATTGAATACCATGCGCCTGAACCAGCAATCGGCCCGATTAATCGCAGTGTGCAAACGTACCTTTAAATAGGTTTTTCCGACAACATAGAACTCTTTCATAATGGCTGTCATTTTAAATATCCCTTTATGTGCATTTAAATTAGCCATTCTGGCCTCATTAGAAAGCAAGTGCTTTTTGGAATTCCAGACACCCAAATGAGGCAAAAAAGGCTTATCACGATGCACATAAAAGAATAATTTTTTTTGTAGCCATTACCACAGAGATCTATAACATGGTTTAACTGTGATTAAAGGGGGATTTTTTTTTTGGATTAATGCACTTTGTCTATTATCATGCAGGGATAGTAAATAATAAGATAGCCAATGAACTTCACGGATTTGTGACTTGAAACGGCTAAGTTCATACATTGCCAAGGACAGTGACAAGAAAAATTGGACCAGAGTTTCGACTTTCGTTTAACTGCTTCCTGATCGTATGGTTCCTCAGCGACCTGTGGATTTTGTATTTTATTCTGGCTAACGCCAGACGATTTTACTCGTCCTGGGGAAAGTCCTTGGTCAGGAAAGGGTTAAATTTTATAAGCTCAAAAAGCCTACTTATTTAATGTATCACCTTACCTCAATCAATATTTCGCAGATAGCTTTTACACATGCATTAACATTGTCCAGTTTACCTAAGCATAAATTAAAAGATGGACAGTGAGTATACAGGATAATGCCTTTGGGTGTGCAACGTTTTGTCCGTGACAGGAGTTTGGCAGCACCCTACATACTTCCTTGTTTTTTTTTTGGCTTATAACAAGACTTATGGTTTAACTCATTACGGTCCGAGGAGATTGAAAAAAGCCGATGGAAACACAAACGGTGACATATTACGCACGCAGAAAACCACTTTTCCAACACAATTTTTGATGCAGATTTTAAAAATCTTAGTTTCGAGACGAAATCCAACAGGATGTAAGTAAAAATTGCAAAAGTTTTCATAGAACACTCACGTCTTGTATTTGAAGGGTCGGACCGAATAGAGTTAAAGATCGATTTACAGTAAACAATTGTTAATTCTTAGTAAGGAAGATAAGCAACGGCTCCACCAAACAAAACAAGAGTAGAGTCATATCCCACTGAACAGTTACACATTTTGGTGAAGATATTACCAGATACTGTTATCATTCTTTCTGATGACATTGGAAGAGGATCCCCAGCAATCTGAAAAACAATAATCAAAACAAATGCCTCTTCAACTTAATTTTTTAAACTTATTACCATTAAAATTCAGTTAATCTATTTAATAATACCAGTCTAGAATTGAATTCAGAAAATTGATCTAATGTTGGGTAATCTCTCAAGGCAAAATTGGGTCACTACTTTTATTTACGACTAGGTACCATTAGTTCCAACATCAATGTCAAAATTAGTGTACCTGTACAAAAGCTCCAGATTTCTAAAAAGTAAAGTAAAATGTCAATCACAACGACATATTTAATGATTGGTCAAAAGGGAAAAACGTGACTTGATTACCGAGAATCTCGGCTCTCCAAAACAATTTGTTGTTATTCGTACCCTAAAAACTCTCAAAGTTTTTAAGTGTATTGTTTACTGCTCTTCCATATGTTACTTCAGTCATTAGATATTCAGATTTATTTCAGATGAAGAAAAGATACCCATGACGTCATTTTATTGACACAATATCTTGAAGTTTTGGAAAATCATGCATGCTTCTGTAATTATTCAACGAAATCTTTTGAAACTTTGTATATCGGTTAGGTTCGTGAAACTAAATTTCATTATAAGAAATAGAGTGACCATAGTTGCACATCAGTCCTGTTTTGTAAATTATCGGCCTCCCAAAGGTATGGACCTACGAAAAGTCACGGTTCTGATTCACAATAGCGCGGTCTTTATTGCTCTTATATTCGACGATTCAATTTACATATATTTTCGCAAAAACCGGCCAACAGCACACTGTAGTATTGACAGTGTGTTAGCACTAGCGTTACTCTCGTCGAAGAAAGCCCTGGTCGCCGAAGATCTAATTTGAGACTATGCTTTAGTAATCTACAAATAAAATTTCGGAATTTAAAAAACAATTTACTCCAGAGATTTTCATTAAACTTTAATAAGAGTTGCAGATCTCGCTTTTTCAGTATTTCAGTTTCAAGAAGGATGGATAAGGTGTCTTATTCGAAAAGTGGCTAGAAATCCGGCTTTAAATTTCAGAATTATCCTCCAGGTAATATGAAACGATATTCTCACAATTATCCTACACTGCTGAAGTCAACTGAAAAAGTAGACTTGAGCCAGATTTGAAGTTGTATAAAAGACTCGCCTCCAATTCCTGTAGACTACATAGCTCCATATGCACATTCGAAATGGACGTCTCGTAGCAATGGCAAGACTGAGGGCACATAACTCCCAGGCGCCAGATTCAGTCATGAGAGACTGACACAAACTTTAGTATTTTACTCTGGCTAATGCCAGACGATTTTATCGTGCAATAGAAAATCCTCTGTCACAAAGGAGTTAAATGGCGTTCAAAACCTCATGAATAATTAATGAGTATTTTAGCCAATCAAGTCACCAAATACGTCACATGCATGGACTTTATATCTGATAAAGCATTCATATTTTCACTGATAAAGCACTCATATTGAAGCACTAATATTTTCCTCTAAAAATGTAAGCCATTGTTTCAGCTCCATAGGGATACGTTTTTCAGGGATAATTTTTGAAGCCGTTCAATAAACTCGCAGAACGTATTTTATCGCGTGAAATACCACTCGCGCTACACCTTCGTGGTTTTAAACCCGATAAAACACTGCTGCTTGTTTATTAAACAGTACTTAAAATATCACGAGGTATTGTCCTCAAGCTTAAGAACTCAGAAATGTTTTCTGACGGGAATCAACCCGTAACTTTCAGATCGCCGGTGGAAATCATGCGCACTTCAATCAACACACACCAAGCTACCACATGCCGCACAACATCTGCCAATATTGTTAACCATCAGGTATTTGAATAGTGTAATTAAATTTTAAAAATTTCAGTTATTAATCTCTACACAGTATTAGTCTAATAGCACTTTAAATAAACCAAACTAACTGGATACTTCTCTATGGGATCTATAAAAATCATCAGGCCTAACGGTCATGTAAAAAGTGCATTTTATTACCTCACGGATTGTTTTAATCTTCGATCCTCCAGTTCCAATTAATGATCCACACTGTGTAGCTGGAACAACCAGCTGAAAAGCCAGTGGTATATATTTGGATTTGTCGTTGTTTAACAAGTTCTACAATTTTCAACGAAAACAGTCATGTAGATAAGAGATGGTAAAGCAGGACTAATCATAAATATAGAGGGGTCACAATGTCAAATTCAATGCACAGCGAAGAGGCGCCCTTCCTAGGGGGATCCGGGGGCGTGCTCCCCCAGGATATTTTGAAATGTATGTTTCAATATATGCACTTTCCAGGCATTTGAGCCAGTAAATTTCTGTTCTGGGAAGCTTGAAACAGATAAAAGAAAATTACAATTTTACAAGTAAAAACAAATCTTATGGTTTATCTTACGCTTTATCTTATGGTTATTTACAGTTTGTTTCTTTCTGTTCGCCATGCTAACAACCTCAAATATTCGAACAGATAGACATGTTCGTTGGTGATTGCGACTTAAACACCTGGGCCCGGTTGTATAAAACACTTAATCATGATTAAATCAGCTGTCGGGTGATTAAAACGTAGTTAAATTGTTATCCTCTGATCCTGATTGGGTAAAACTAAGTACTAATCATGATTAAAGTTAATCACTTTTTTATACAACCGGTTAGAATTAGGTTTAGAGTAAGGAATTTTGGCCCCTAGTTATTAGTTATCCATGCACACCGACAACCTCTATTACCAAAGGCATATCTGCATCTCATCAGTAGATAGGTCATCAGTGGTTCTCTGAGGACATTAATTAGAATCTCATGCTCAGAACAATTATCCCTGATGAAGACACTAGACACGAGTGTCGAAACGTTGGGTTATGAACGGTAGTTTTGTAAGCTACGTTCAAAACCTTTGAAGTCAGAGTAGCGTGAAACCATTTCTGATAAATACATATACACCAACATAAGTACTGATGTACCTACACTGGTGCACGGTCTGCATGTAAGGGTATAGTAGAGGAGGCCAAAGCCCTACCATGAACAGAAACTTGCAAAGATTTTAAAGCTGGTTGGAAATTTAAAATAAGTCTTGATAAAGTAGCTTGCTTTTAAGGAGCGTTTACACTAGTGATTTTTCTGCGATTTCTCTCATCCTGGCTCATGTGATCGACTACACTCGCAAAAGTACTCAATCAAATAACTTTAAACAAATAGTTAATGATAATTTGTGACTGAATCTATTAGATCGCATACATAAGAATGAGAAAAATCGCGGCTAAAATCACCAGTGTAAACGAGCCTTTTGTGTTTACATCATGCGATTGCTTACATGCCAGTACATGAAAACTATTAAATATTTTGTAACAAGTACACTGTAGCTATGACTTGTTACTTGAACTTACCTCTTCAAGTGTTTGGCCAATCAACTCAAAAGCCTTGACAACATTATCCAAACCTCCAGTTACAGAGACAATTCTACAGAAATGTAATAAAGGAACAATGCAATAGTGAAGGCAAACCGTGAGTGACGTAATATATACTAATTTGTATCTTTTAGTGATGCGAAATTTGTTCTTTTGTATTTTACTCCTCCAACAAATGTGAATAAAAATGACTTCCCAGAAATCAAAAGGTATTCGTAAAGATATAACACTGCAAGAAACATTTCACTAATTACAGTATAAGTTATAGGATTGATTTGATTATACACATAAAATTACATACGTACATTCATGCATGCATACTTAAAGTGTAAGTACTGCTCAGAAATAACAAAAAAAGCGGCCAAGATGTGATCGAAACGCGTTCTGGATGCGGTACGAGCGCGTTCCACACGCGGTTGGAACCTCACCGCGTCCTGACTAACCGCAGCCGACGATCGAAGTTCGGAGTCATGTCGAGGAACGACGCCAAACTCCAAACTCCGCAGCATTCCCAAGACGTAAACAACACGTGCTGCGTGAAAAAGCTTTTTTCACAGAAAAAACACAAACAAATAGAATAATTCAGTCGAAGTCCAGTAAATCTTAAATTAAAAGAAAATCGGAATATTTCTGAGACTAATCAAGACAACAAAGATCTTCAGTAAGCTTTTATCTGTCTTAGTATCGTATCGACAAAATGCCACCCAAGCGACGCCAAATTAAAATCGATCCAGATCCCCATGTTCTGATCGAGCTGCCACGAGACTACCTGAACGAGTAAATGAAAAACCAAAGCCATAGTCTAAATATAACGGGAGCGATCTGGCCAAAGTTCGACGATATTCAATGCATATCGTTGAATTCGAACCTTAGCAAGCGGAACTGAAGTTATTTTTCAACGTGAAAGCGTAGTGATAAAGGAATGTCGATTATAAAAAGCTACTTCGAACAAAACTTCTCACGTTATTTAACCGAGAAGAATACAGGTATTCGCTAGTTTGACTCCCGTTCATCAAGACGATTACCAAATATTTCACATAGTATTATGACTTTGTTGACAACCAGTCAACTAAACGCAGTCTTACATGAGATGTGATTCAGATTTATTCACGCGTTCAGATTTATTAAGGAGTTTGTTATCAACGCTTTTACTTATCCGGTGTAGTTCTTTGAAGTTGGAACTCAAAGACGTTTGGTCTGGCTTCGCGGTTTCATTTGCCGTTTGTAAAACGTCCTCGGACCGGTTGTATTAGCATCATTATTCCGGATTCAGATCGGAGGCCACGTAAAAGCAAATAAAAAATATCGACAGCTGGTTTGACAGTCAACTTTATTTTTGAAATTTGGCTTCCAACAATAGTTGTGAATTATTTCGTGTCTTATTTCAAATCATAACTACTAGTTTGAGACAAGTCTGCGCTTTTCTTGGAAAAATATTTGTCAGGACTCAGATCATTATTGCTACTGAGAGACAAATTCAGTCGACGTGTGAACGCGAAGGCTGCTAAACAACGGAGATCGAGCCAAGTTCGCCGCTGTGTTTCCTTCTTTTATGGGTCTCATTTCACTAAAACTCGATATAACAAGATCTCTTTAATGACTCTAGAACTAGACTACATCAAGTGTTTTCGATATTAGCAGGACCGACAACAGAATATTAATTACAGCATAACATATGATTGAGATTACTTAAAATATATATATAAATTATAACATCCTTCCTTTTCTCAAAAGAGAACACAGCTGTAAGATTTTTTTCCTTTCCATTTTCTAACAATAAAAGTCTTAAGCTAAAAAAAGCAACTAATGTGTCTCTATCATAAGTTCAATTTCACAGGAGGGTATGTTCTCCGGCCCGATCGACGGAACACTGGAGTACCAGGGCCAACCCCGGTACTTGCAGACACATCATTGATCGTTGAGAGACCACTAGTGTTTTCACGACTTTGCAAGTTCTTGGTTGCTGTTCGCGCTTCAGGCTAGGGGACATCGACACCAAGTGGGGCACCACCATCAGAACTAGATATTTCTCCTGCTGGGCGAAGGTGTTGGCAGTTTTTTCGTAATAGACTGCCATCCTAGGTGGATACTAGATATGAACGAGGAGTATTTCCTGTGCTCTGGACAACACTTGGATGCCAAACACGATCCGCACGATTGAAAACACGAACATGATCTCATGCGGACAATGGAGGTAGTGACTTTGACGTATCATCGTGCTAAATCTTTTGCTGATCTTGTCTTTGCTGGAGTTTGGCATTGACATGTCCACTTCCAAAGAATGATAAAAGCGGCTTAGATACGGCTGGTAAATTAGTCCGATAAACTCCGGAGTTTAACAACTCGGTAGGTGATGGAACGTCATCCTCAAGGGAGTACTTCGCAAACAGAGCATAGCCAAAAGAGGATCAACCCCGGATTCCTCGAACTTCTGTGGAAGATGTTTCACCGTCTGAACTGTTCTTTCACTGAGGCCATTAGCTCGAGGGTAGAGAGAGCTAGATGTAACATGTGTAAAACCATAAGTACGAGTAAACCCTTGAAAATGAAACGCGGTATATTGTGTACCATTACAGAGATTAACTTATTTGGAATCCCATTTTCCTCAAAGATAGATTTGAGGTGCGCAATAACTGTGGGTGATTGCATGTTATTCAATTGGAAACTTGCTGTAGTAATCTATGACCAGCAGGTAGTCGGCATTGTTCCAGAAGAAAAGGTCGGAGCCCATGGTATGCCACGACTTTGATGGAACTTCATGGGGTACAAGAGGCTCTTTAGCATTCAAATTCTGGTGGCGTTGACAGGGAACGCAACTCTTGACCAGCTCATCAATATCGCCATCGATAATGTTAGATGTTACTCCGAGTGACGAACCATACCGGACAAGTAGAGAAAACTCTACTTGGCCCGGCAGGGATTC
>JBAHVQ010000268.1:417646-449638 GCA_036872915.1 Nanipora kamurai | reverse complement strand
ACATTTACACTGTATTACACATGCACATTGCATTTTACAATACAAATTGAAAATAAGATTTTACAATTTATAATTATGACAGCCATATTACACATCATAGGAATTCTTGGTGGGCCACATGAAAACGTTTGACGGGCCGTAGTTTGCCTACCCCTGGTATATGACAATGATTTTGTACGGTTTTGTAAATATGAATAAGCTGTAAGACTGAAAGCTGTAATATTAAGTATGGGCTGATTTTATTTTATTTACTTAGCTTATACTTTCCTGTTGGGAGCACTAGGGTAGCTGGAGGAACACATACATGCATATGTTTGATAATATTGTTAAGCCATACTGGACTTATTTAAATCCTGACAGTCTATACTTTCAGGCAATGACTGTATCAGTCTTGGGTGTACACCAGGGATTATACACTGACCAGCCTAAAGGGAAGGGGTCAATGTTGAGACAGAAACAGTGAAAACAATTTTAATACTCTGAGGTCGATGTAGTGAATAGTATATTTTTCTTTTGCAGAGCAAACTTTATCATCTGAATTGTGGAATATCTTTCCTCCTCAGGGAAATTATGTGAAGAAAATATTGCAGTTCAGTGGTTATGAAACAGCATGTTCAACTCTTAAGCTAAAAGATAAAAATGAACTTGATAAAGCCTTCAGTTTTTGTTAAATCTGTCAGTGACATAATTCCTGATAGAGAAGAGATGTTCGGTATTTTTAGTACCAATCCACAAAAGGTCATGTTAATTACCTTGCATGTTTTAACCTGGAACAAAGTATGGATTTGTTTTGCCAGTTTTTTTTATAAGCGTCGATAAATTTAGGCAGAATTGCAAGACCTACTTCTTAAGAAATTAGAACATACAGTTAAACTTAATAACCCTTGTATTTCGATTTTAGGACAAGAAAAAAAACTTGAAGTGACCCGCTGGTCCAACAGAAGCTTCAGGAGACAGCGGGCATTGATTAAAGATGGGAATGCCATTGATCAAACAAAGATTACTGACTATTTTAATCCCAGAACTTTCAGCGAAGTAATTGACGACAACGACATTATACGGGAGAATATTAACGACATCTGTGGGAAAGACAAGAGGGCAAGCGTAAAGCCAATTCTGATTAAACTTTTTCAAAACGCAGAAAGGAACAATCAGAAAGTTCTACGAAAGGTCAAAGACATGGCGAATTAATTAAGAAATTTGCATCTTCGTTGTTTTGCCTTATTGGCAAATCATCATGTGAAATGCTTCAAGCAAATCTCGGCAATGCTTTACCATCTATATCAACTTTGCAAAGGAACATTCCCAGTTCAACAAAGATGAAAGAAGGAGAATTCAGATTTGATGAACTTATTGTTCATTTACAAAACTGGAATGCTCCAATGGGAATTCACGTTCAACTGGACGACACGAGGATTTTAAAAAGGGTTGAGTACGATCCTCTCACTGGTCGTTTTGTCGGATTTTGCATGCCGACAAAAGACGGCTTCCCTGTTGTCAATGCTTTCGTGCTGGAGACGTTTTCAGAAATAGAAGAAATCTATAAATCCACAGCAATTGTTACATATGCACACTGTGTCGTTGCCAAACCTGTTAGTGCTGTTGCGCCGTCTTTTGTGCTGTTCTTGCTTGGCACTGATTCAGAGTACTCCCACAAAGAGTAACAACAAGGTGGAAATTTATCGAAAGCGAGTTAACGAAACGTGGAGTTACAGTGTATTCCAACGGCGCAGATGGCGCAGGACTATTCTTGAAGGCAATGATCACTGAATCTATTAAGGTCAGGGTACGAACAACATCTGGGCCCCATACTGTACTGAATTTAATTTGTCGCAGCAGTGCTTAAAATTCCAGTGGTTCTATACTTTTTTCTGAATTGCTCGTACCACTGTTTTTTGGGGGTTTGTATATGCAAGGAACTATAAGAAATGCAAAGGAGATTTTCTGTGTTTTTACTATTGATTTCTTTTAAATGGAACTCAATAAAGTCGAATCACCATTTTAGTTTGAATATTACATTAATTAACTTGAAAGGCTGCCTTTTTACTCCCAGTGCCCTTGCTCCCCCGGTGGTTTTCCGTCCAATTGGCCGGCCTAGAGTACCACATGAAGTGTTTACAGAAAGAAGTCTGTTCTTTAACCCCTCCACTGCCGGACAATTCCTCTGGCGTTACCCAGAGTAAAATACATGTAATAAAAGTACGTCCCTGTGGCAGTGAAGGGGTTAATGAGTGAAGGCGGTTTCGTACTGTGAAAACACCCCCTTATCACTCTTGCGTTAAAATCATTGAATTTTGTCTACATGTGACCAAGAGGATGATTTTCCAATAAAGCATATTTGACGTTTTCCGTATCTTCTCATACTGCCGGGAATTATGGAAAGCCAAAACTGCCTTAAGTAAAAACATACGCTTTGTTTAGGTACTTTTAGCACTCCACTGGTTGCTTTTCACAATATGTTCGGTCCCAAAAGCATATTGTATAGTACTTATTTTGTGATATTCGGTGCTTACATATTTGTGTGAAGTGCTTTAGCTCACATATTGGGTCTTTGGCATTTCTTCCATTTTGTGCGGTACTTTATCAATAATTTATGATAGATATGGCATTGTTTGATGTGCTTACGCCTTCGTTACGAGGTGCTTACTCCTTCTATACGAGGTACTTACTACTTCGTTACGAGGTGCTTTCAAAGTTGTTTGGTGGTAGTCAAGTCGTGTAATATTCGGAATAGTACGGAATCACATCGGGAAGGTACTAGTATTCAAATTAGAGACTTTGGACGGAAATACACTAAAATGGAGTAATGCGATATTAAAGGACTAAGGAGTGTTATTACTTTATTACAAACTATTTTACTTCATTGAGGATGAAGGGATTCTGGATCCTACTGATGAATTGTCCAAAAACCACGACCAGTTAACAACAAAAAATGTGTAAACTATAAGTAAATTGTATAAATAAATATTCGAGTCCCGATGCCAAAACGCCGTCCGTTCAGCATAACAAAAAATAGGTACGCAGGGCGTACGTGTCGACTGACTCTTCTGAGAAAGTATCTATACTGTCTACGATTAAAGATAAGTAACAAAGACATGGACAGAAAACATTTATTGAGAGAAAATCGCTCTATTTTTACAGAAATAAATTCACATAAATAAAGGACTTAACTGCCTGTATGATTCCCCTACTATTTAGTGCACTGAATGGTATCATATCAAATGGACTGTGTGTATGCGCTCTAGAGTGTTTCCACCTAGTAATATGGTGTTCGGAAAGGATGTGCTCCAAATGTTTACAGATTTAATTTTATTATACACTATCGATGTGAGCGACATTGTTTTCCAGCATTTTTTCCAAATTTGATTCCATCACTTTGGCTGAAATCAGCACGTATTGTTTGACTGACATCGATTATTTCATTTAGCGTAGACCCTGGGTGCTCTTCAATATCGTTTGAAAGTTTCAAAAACAATCTCATATGTTTGTTGCACAACATCATTGCAAACCAAACTGCAAGTTCACTCCTGCTTTCATATTGTTTAACAAGCTGTTTTAGACATGGTAAATAAAATACATTCAGGTAAAACGTGATCAACATTGCATTCCAAAATTTACCTTTGAGACGAGATGTAGCTTCCTTTGCCTTTAGGACGTTGTTATGCAAGCCAGTTCTTGTCCTATGCAGTTCGATGGAGAAACCCATAACTTCGTTTTGAAGGCAGTCACAAACACACACACTTGTGCAAAAATGGGACGATGCAAACGCTATATTTTCCTCTAAATATAAACTTTATAAGTATTGAAAGCAGTGGCGCGATGGCTCGCTTCAATGCTCAATACCTGCACTATGGCTTGGTTCAACAATAATACCAGCACAATAACTTGGTTCAACAGTATTTCAATGCGATACGTGATCGTCGACACGCAAAATGCAACCTGACCGAAAATATGTTGGTCAGTGCGAACACAACGGCTCCGGGAAACGCAAAACGCAAAGTTATAATACTTATCCTGATAATACTTGATCAAATGTTGATGATCGCTTTATCCAAAAGGTGTGTTGCTCGCTGATATCGTTAGTCGTCAATGGTCCTCGTCGTCTATTGTTCCTGCTCGTACCGCATTTGAAAATAAATCAAGCTCCAAGCGAGGGATGATGAGGACCTCCTTTGCTAGTCTGGCTTTGACAGTAACTAATCCAACGTTAACCCCTGAGAGTTGTTTCCTTCCAGTTGTGGTTTCATGTTTTTGTTGGGCCAGTTACACTTGTAATCGTTCACTATCTCGCTCAAAGGCTCGGTTCACTCACAATTTCACTTTTCTCGTTGCCGACGGCTTTCACGGTCGGTTTTTGTTCTTCGGCGAGTCGCCAATAAATTAGCAATCTCGTCGGAGGTGCCACTATGTCGGGAATTTGCCCCCAGTTGTTTTCGCAACGCTTCACAAGTCTGGTTTAGTTTAATACTTTATTGTCATAGTTTGTCGATTCTCACAGCGTTTTATTTCTTGTTCTCCATCTCTCTCTCTCTCTCCCCCTCTCTCTCTCTCTCTCTCTCTCTCTCTCTCTCTCTCTCTCTAGACAACCACACCATATCACCTCCAATAGAATCTCATTGGCTTAAATTTTAACCTACAAAAGCCGTTAAAATTACAGTTTCCGACAATACCAAGTACCTAGTTGTCGTATTTGTATTTGAAGCAAAATTCCGAAGGTCGACCCTGAGTACTATGACATGAACTCCTGTATTTTTTTAGTACTACACGCTAACGGAAATGTGTGTCAAACTGATTCTTTGTTTTTCATTTTTTTTTCTAAATAGCTTCCGAGGCAATCCATGTTAAAACACCACAAAGGAGCAGACAGCCAAAAATACAAAAATCAGGTAATTTTACGCCCGAGCGATGCCAAGGCGGCGTATCCATCATATCATTTTTAAAACAACGAGCCTAATTTGAAAATATCTAAGCTACCGATGCTACTGGTATGCTGCCGAGTAGTTGTGCTTTAATAACATCTGAAATCCGCTCCTAGCCTGATCTTCTGCTGAAAGTTTCCTCCTCCATAAGGTAAAAAGGTCTTCGTCAGTGCAGAGGTCAGAAGGAGGCACCTGGTTATATACCTGCCAGTGTAAAATTTCTAGTAGTATTACCACTTCAGTTGTTTCCCTGGAGTAATCGATGGACAGGGTCGAAACAAACGCTTCAATTAAGAGATGGGAACACGAGTGGGAATCCACATCGTCTTCGTGTGGTGTTAGACATTGTGATTTATGTAAGACGTGAACTCTATTTCTGTATTATCTACACGAGCGTTTTGGCGGCTTACGTAGGCCGCATCTTAGTGCTTGGAGTGGTGATATGTCGATGCACCTTGGGTTCGGCCGATATCCGGATGAGGCAGTCAAATAACTTTTCGAACATTGTTTTATTCATTTAATTTGTTTGCCAATTATCTTTAGATACTTTTTCGCTACAGTTCTTGATAAATAGATTTCATTTTTTCGTTTTCTGTTCAGTTCTAAATGCACAGATGATGTCACAACGTGGTAAGAACAAAAAAGTTGCCCACGAGACGATAGTTGAGTGGGTCAGTAATGTTCTTACCACATTGTGACGTCTTCTATGCATCTATAACTCAACAGACAACGGAAAAATGATATCGGTTTGTTTTATATAATAAAAAATAAAAAAATCGAAAAAAAATTTTTTTTAGAAGGGCTCACGCGGTATTTTCAGAGCATTGAAAACACGAAAGCAATGATAAGACGTGATCCATGATCTATACAAATATAGCAAGGTCATTGGCTGGTGATAAATACGCGGAGAGTTGTGACTGCTCCACTGTTTTTGTGATGGCATCCGTGCGTATGTCCTTTAATAGATCACGGCTATCGACCAATGATATGCGAAGAATGAAATTTATAGAAAATAAGTTTGATTAACAGAAAACATTTTTTAGTATAATTTTGTTGACTTTTTTAACAGAACTTACCAAAACAAGGACTAAGCAAAAATCCGATGATAAGGTATGTTTTCAACAAATTTTCTTCTAATTTTTGATAAATACATTTATGGGAAGGGAAATCCAGTCTTACAATGAAGTGACTGACATCCAGGCAGACACCTGACTTGTTCTCCTTCCAGTAGCCAGACTACAAGTATACGTTGCCGAGGTATTGGACTCGGACTCGAGTCGCTGTTTTATTGACTTGAGACCTTGACTTGCGACTTGGTAAAAATGACTTGACACTTGACTTAAGACTTGACAGTTACGACTTGAAAGTTAAAACTTGGCTGTCATGGAAGCGTTAAAGCTCAAAAGTCAATCGCCAAACTCGCCAGCCTCTTGAAGTCTTCCGGAAGGACTTTCTGTCCAATTATTTTTAAACCAGTCAATTCTTTATACACTAGATCAATTTTCTGAACCAGTTAAATTAGCAGAATTCTAAAATTTAACTAACTTTTTGAAATACTAAAAAGAAATCTACTCAGAGTTTCCCTGTTCATTCTTTTTGTGTTGCTCGCTCATTTATCTGAGTGGGACACCCATCACTTTCTTACCTGGACCAATCGAGCTTCAGGCATTTCAATCTGACCCCAACCTTGAATTTTATCTTAACGCTGAACCTGAGCTGTATAGTGAAAACTCCAAATTATAATCCTACGAAGGGACACCATGAAGTATTTATCACTTATAAGCTAGCAATTTTATTTCAAATTTTCAAATGTTTCTATCTGCTGTAGTAAACAAAACGCCTTTTCCACTTTCCCCGATCTCATTGTTATTTTGATCGACAATTATCATAAACTCTCAAGTTTTTTGTCACATAGACTAACCAACAGTGACGTGGGGAAAGGGGTAAACGTGCTATTCTTTGGTTTTAATTGAAAATTCAGGTAATAATCGAAAGTCAAGATACTTGTACTATAAATGGCCCTACTTCGACATGCACTGTGCATCACAACACTTACTTCGAAGAAGAAGCTAGAGATAATAGTGAAGCTTACACGATTATGATAGTGAAGATTTTATCGAAAACATGCATAAAAACCTAGATTTTTGTAATTGGTTAAGTAATAAGTACTCTTTTTCAAGAAGCCACGAAATTTCGATTTATCTGCATAACCAACAATTGAGCCTTCCTTTATTCTATGCGCCAGACTGTAGTGACGTTCCCCAAAACACCCATTAATTCATTAATTCGATTTCTTCAGAAAAAAAAGGCTACAACGACTGAAACACCCAGAAAGAAGATAAGAGTCAAGGATAAGCGACGTGAACGTAAGCTAAAACACTGAACGACGAAATAGTACATCTATACACCTTTATGGTGTGCAGCCTAATTTTACTGTTCTTTTTATTACCGAAAAGACATTGAGATGAGCCACCAAAAGGGAGTCTAGTGTCGCCTAATACTTGGACCTCGGTTTAGGTTTATACACTGCGATTAATCTGGCCGATTTCCGGCTTGGATGCATGTTAAGATGAGAAGCAGTCAACAGAATGCTCCATAGTATAAAATTTCCGTGCTTTTTATTAATCATGGTGCACTAAACCAGAAATCAGCCCGATTAATTGCAGTATGCTTCTAATGAATTGTAACGGAAGCTTTTATTGCGTTTTGTTTTATATTGACCACTCCAGAAACTCGGGAAGGACTGGGTAACGCACCTGAGCTGTCATTGCATGAAAGTTTACCAACTAATAATAGCTTGCGCTTGTTACCCAAAGCCCAGTCCTTCCTTGGTTTCTCGAATGGTGAATTGCCGAATTTTGCTGTCGTACGCTTCACCACTGAGCAGTTCAGTTTAAACTTTTCTGATTCAAAACCTATTGAATTCACACACATTCTGTTGAACGACAGAAATATTTCACTCATGTGCCCGTGGTAGCTTGGTGTTGTTACAAGCGATATGTGGATATTTGACTAGCTGATTAACACAAAAAAGCTTTCAGATCGAACTAGCCACGTTCTGATGACCGGTAATACGCTCTAATCGTTGAGCCAACAAGACTCAGGTGGAGAGCTAAGGTGGTGGATCGATAAACTTGGGTTATTTGCGCGGTTGTGACAATATGTTAATAATGTTAATGAACAAGATGGTTGTTCTACACAAATTTCATACGTGTGGCAGGTTGCTGTTATTACAGACGATACATGGACGTCCGTTGTGGTCGTTTACTGACGTAAACGTTTTCTGAGCCACAGACCAACACCATAGCTCTCCCAATTAAGCTTCGGTGGCTCAATGGGTAGAGCGTCTCATCGGTCATCAAAATTTTCGATCCCATGTGGGGCACAAGAAACGTTTTTCAGAGTAAATAAGTAAGACGAACGTTCACTTTCTCTTGAACGAAATTCCATTTTCCTACCGCGAATTTCGTTAACAAAATAACTAATCCAGACTTCACCTATTTACTTTTTGAAAAATTTGGCCCTACTCTTAACCTCTAGTTAGTCAATTGTGGAGCCGGATAAAACTAATAATTCTGGACATAGGTAGAAATATGTGGCGTCAACTAAGAAATGACATTGGTCTTTTGCAACAAAATACTTTACCGCAAATACAGGACTCTCTTGGCACCAGTAATATAGTGGCGACAATGCTTGCATGTCGTATTTATGCATCTTAAAAAGAGCCACAAAACGTGGTTCACATCCCTGCGAGGTTAACTATCATGTTTTTTTCGCAAAACATGGTTGAGTACAAGTAGGCATATTAATTTCGTGGTAAAGTATTTGACATTTTCTCGTAAAAAGAATGCATTATTGGATGTGAAAGAATACATCAATATGAGGTAAACAGCGAATGATATATTCGCTTTGTAAGTGGATCCTTTCCGATATACTATTTGTTTTCAACTACTTATAGGATTTAAACATAAGAAAGGTTCTGGTGAGGAGACTTCAAGTAGCAATTCAGAAACAAGCAGTGACGAAGAAACAGAACGAAATAGAACAGAATCAATGGCAAGGTAAAGCAAGTAGTCCTTCTGCCTGAATATGGGTGATATAGCGTGCACAAGATAATTAGGAAATGTCCTGTTGAAGACTAATATCGAGGTATTGATGGCAAAGTAGTAGTAGTAGTGAACGTGTTTTTCATCTCTGACTAGGATTTAATTCCAGGTCGGTGCAGTTGTCTGATTAAAGTTGACTTGTTTACAAATGAGAAGAGTGTAGTCCAGTTTGACTTTACCTTTTTCCCGGCTACTCCCCTTATGTCCTGTAGTAACACTGTACATGAGGGGTGGTCCTCACTGCACTTCCAGGGACAGAAGTTATTTATTCCTAATATTTATATCTAATATAGCAGTGGCTATAGACATTCCAGGCGGGAAGGGAATCCTCGTGATAAAAATTGAAGCTCAGCAGATAACTTTAAAGAGACCCGTAGTCATTCAAATTTGCCGATGACATAAAGTTAATTTTAGTTTAACATTTCGTCCCTACACAAGCAATCAAATAATCTAAATGTTTTACCACCAAGCTTTGTATATAGTTAAACTCGCCTCCTAATTTTAAATTTATTTTTCAGTGAATTATTTTTATGTACGATATGATAGTCGCTACAACAAGGCAATAAAACTTGTCCAGCTAATAGAAAAAAGCTTGTCAAGGGGGCTCCTACATTGTTTGTCAAACATTCATTAACGTGTGTTCATTTCTTTCGTAGAATGATAAATAGTGTAAATTATGAAAACAATAATTTGGTAAGTGTTCTTATTACGTAAGGTTGATCTGAAAGGGTTCGTGTCTTCAATAACCTTTTAATACATTTTTCCTAGTACGACTTGGCCTATTCTGATCTATATCGGCGTGGTGGGAAAGGGGAACCAGTCCCCTTGGAAATTTAATGGCGCGTTTGGTTTGCAAAAGATCGTTGTTTAATTGTTTTTCTTTTTCCTTGAATTGGCTAATTCTCTGGAATAAAATAAAGACGTTTGAACGATCATTACTATCTTCAACACCCCTACCGAGAGTTCAGGATGTGATCGAAGATATTAAATAAAATAAATTTATATCAAAATTACATAAAATGTCATGATTTAACTTTGATCACACTACGGCGCTGCTGATCTATAAGGCATGTATTTGTTATGATGCGTAAAGCTCACAAGAAGTAATGAGAATGAAGTGAATGATGATGTTGGAAAGCAGGACCGCAGATTGGATTTTACCACTTTCGCAAGTGATAGTTTCCTGCGCTCACGATCATGTTTGTTGTTTAGTTAAGTTGTTTTACTAGAAGTAAACAGTACAAAACTGTAGCACGTTTTCAAATTTTTCGTCAATTTTCACCTTAATGCGTTGTTTGCTTTAGTAGGCTTTTCAATTAAAACTATTTGAAGCCCGTTTAGATGTACTATCTTACATCATAGAAATACCTGATTTGATAGTGTTTAACTCCACGGGTGACTATTATTATTTTACTCTGGCTAACGCTAGACGACCTAACTCGTCAACGGGAGAGATGTGCCAGTGAAAGAGTTAAAGACTACGCAAGTCTAATTTGGTAGTTGAGGGATTCTTGGGGGGGGGGATAGTTTTTCTCAGTGTAGGTAAGGCATACACTCTCTGCTGTTACGCCCCTGGAAGCAATGAATTGTTGTTAGAATGTTTTGCTCTCGCTTGCCTTTTAATAATATATTTGCTCAACCATATTTTACTTGCGCTCAAATATATTAGTGGTTTTTTAATTATCTGTCTGATATATGAATTACTATGTTCGTGTTTGGAACCCCCTGATTACGACTACGTAATGGTCTGTCCACTGAACTAAGAAATCGTTGCTAGACACTTAGCGATCGAACTACTTGTGTACTCTAGTAATCCTTAAGTGGCAGTTAAAATCCCAGCCAGGTGTGCTATAATTATCTCCAAATTTGGGTTTGAGTAATATTGGATTATAGCCCTTGAAAATACTTTTCTATCATACCTGTATAAGTATTACTGTTGCCCATTGCACGAATGATGTTTTATTGTTCTTATTAGGAAGAAATGCTCGATGAATACTTTCTTGCTCATGATGAAAAGAATTGTCTCACTTCAGATAAAACCTTATCACATCTAACCACTCCTCGAATGGATCAACAAGTATGCGAAGTGTTTTCAAATTTGCAGAATTTCAGTTCGAGTTGCTTGTGAGCGGCATTTTAGCATTACTCTACATTTTACTAAATTTTATTTCTCGTCACGTCACGGCAGAATATGTCACGTTATTTCCTGACACGTTATAAATTGGAAGGCTGACTTCCACTCGGAAGGTGAAACCAAAAATGGCTGACATGGGTCCTTTTGGTCGTTTTCCCTCCGTCCCTCACGCGGTCACATTAATTAGAACCAGTCCCTAACACAAGCAATAATTCTAACCTTAACCCAAACCCGAATCCTAGAACTAATCCCCGTGGACACCAAATGCTTATTAGGTCTTCCAGTGGGGAAAGTCCCATCTCAGACACGGCCATCCAGGGGGTGACGAAGACCAAATTTTTCCCAGGAGTCGAAAGCTAAAACCAAATATTGTTCAGAAACCCCTGGAAACCCCCGTGTAACTTGTTCTAAGACCACTAAACACTAATGACCAAACCTTCGTGCGAGCCTGGGACGATCAAAAGGCCTCCATGCTGGCCATTTTTGTCTTTACTTTTTGATCAGCCCATTGACTGGAGTCAGTCTATACAGAGTTCAACGGTCTTGACCTGGTATTTCATAGCATTTGCTATAGTTTTGATTTTATTTTATATATCTTTTATTTAGACTTTAGTAAATCTTCTTAAGTCAACCGTGGAAAGTCATCTGGACGAGCGCTGTAAATTATATGCGGAGTACAGAACTCGTTTCGAGAAATGGGCTTTCCTACTGAGGTGACTGATAGTTAACTTCTAAGCTATTGTACATCACTAAACGGTATACATTACTGACTACTCGACAACTGACTATAAGGTCTGTACGGGAAAATACATAAGCAGCAATTTCCCAGTCCTTTTGCTTTTCTACAAGTCGCTCAATACGGCCAACTTTTAGAACATGTATTGGACAGATTACCCGGTGATTAGAGTTGCCCCAAGTCTTTCGCTTATTGCTGAGCGCGCGAATCGAACACGCAAGTTGGTGGCGAGGGAAAAACGATAGACTTGTAAAACTTGTAGGCAGACGACTTTGAACAGAGGGTTACAGGTCACTTTTGTGACAGGAAGTGTATCCGAGGTGTGATCGTATAATCGTCATTCAAAAACTAATTAATCCAATTTTATTCCAACAGTCGAAAGTAAACATCTTGAAACACAAGACGACATTGTTCTCTTCTTTTGACTCGAACTTTCCCGATGTTCATTGTCAGGCCTAATAGTAGTCTGACGATGATTTTGGAAAAATTACCGTTCACCTTGTTGTCTTATTTTGATTCAAACGTTGAATTTCAAGATGTGTATTTTCAGCCGTTGTGTTTCATTTTAAGTTTCTAACGGCTAGATTTTTACATCCTGTGGTTTGACCACTGAAACTTATAAGTGGTCAGTAAACAACATTTATTCTTAAACTCAGAAACGAAGAGATTTTTGTCGTCCATAATATGGCGTCCATAATGAACTAATTAGTTTTCGACTGATGATTATACGATGACACCCCGGACACACCTCCTGTATCAAAAGTGATCGGTAGTGCCCTGTTCAGAGTCGCCTACCTGCAAGGTTTGCAAGTCTCCCGTTTTCTTCCTCGCCTCCAACCCGCGTGTTCGACTCGCGTGCGTAGCGATTGAGATTACGTTTTTTTAAATGAGAAGACTTGTTTAATTTTGTCTTGCTCGCTTTTCTGCAGGAATGGATTCAATTTGCTTCTTCATGGACTTGGTTCAAAACGATGTATTATTGACCAATTCCGGTCAGCAATGCTGTCGAAATTTGTGCAACTCGTGGTCAATGGATACTTTCCAAGTATTACCATAAAAAATGTAAGCGATCTGTCCTCTGGGTTTTTTATTTCAACTAGGCTTCTTTGGGAAAATTAAAATATTGCCATGCCTCTCTGCCTGCCTGCTTGTTTTTCTTCCTACCCTAACTTCCGTTCCTTGCCTTCTGTACTTTTTCACGTTTTCTTCCTTCTCTTTTGTTTCTTCCGTTTCTTCCCTTCGATATCTATGTTTTCTTCCCGTCCCCATTCCCGCCCTTGGCTTCCTTACCTACTTTCTTTTACTTCTCTTCCTTTCCTTCCCCCCTTCCCCCTTTCTTCCTTTCCAAACCTTATCTCCAGCCCTCCCTTCTGCTCCTGGCCTTCCTTCCATCCCTTCCCTACCATCCCCCCAATTCCCTGCCTATCTTTCCATCCTATTCTCCCTTCCTTCTCTTCAACTCCTTCTCTTTTTTGTCTTTCTTCGCTCTCTCCCCTCCTTCCCTTTCTTAAGTTCCCTCTCTTCCTTCGTGTCCTTCCCTTTCTTTCGTTCTGTCTTCCAGTTCCTTCGTATCCTTCACATCCCTCCCTTCATTCTCTTCCACTCCTTTAGTCCCTTTTCTCTTATTATCCTAACCTTGTGCGTTCCTCCCTTCCGTCCTCCCTTTTGCAATCGTAATTTCCAAATAATTTATTAAATATGTCCCTGCTCTTTTTCGGTTGTCTTGTACCTCTTTTAGCTTGATTTTGTTTACCACTGGTTCGATTATCATGAAAAACGTTTTTCTGTGTCATTTCTTTTTATGTGACAAGTTCATTGATGCATAAAAATAGGTTTAAAAGTGCTTTTGTTGCTGGAGTTTGACATTACAGCCATCTTGGATTTTGGTGAATTGAATGCTTTGTCGACGTACGCAAACTATTTACAGATTTTACGGGAAAGCTTGAAAGATCTCAGGAGGGTTTCTAGGCTAAAATTAGTCAATAGACTCTAAAAAAGTGTCATGCCAAATTTTGTACTTTTATCCAACCGTTAACGGCAATCATAAAATATAACCCTTAGCCACCTGCCAAAAAGAATTGCGTGCCTTCTTTTGCCTTTCGTTTTGTCTTTAGATTCTTAATACTATAACAAATGATATTCTTGAGCATGATGGAACTTTTAAAAATCCGATTGAACATTGTAACTACATAAGGAACTACTACAATGAAAACAACCAAGAAGAACTGTATTTAGTAATTCACAACATTGACGGAGCGATGCTAAGATCGAGTAAAGTAAGTCTAATTCGAATTCTTTTCTTTTTTCACTCAACGAATCGTCTTTTTTAATAAATTCTCGGCTCTGTCTCTTTATTTCATTTGTTTAGTTAGGTTTGTTTTGTGTTGTAGTGTTTTTTTATTCATCTAGACCCAAACAATTCTGAGTTCATTAGCGCAAAGTCCATCAATTCATCTCATCGCATCTATTGATCACATTCATGCCCCTCTTAGTAAGTATTTCATTACAATATGTAGTGGTCAAGACTTCATTTGGCAAATATTATTTAACAGTTGACCGGACATACCCCCTCTCTTGTATCTCAGGGGTAACCAATGACCGTATGATAAAGGGGGGTATCTACTTTTTCTATAATACTACAAGGAAAGTACAATGGAATATGTGTACGGGAAACTCTCCTCAGGTGTCGGTTCTGCACCAGAACATTCATGTATCTACCCATGTTTCATGAAATTTTCAGACGTCAAATAAGAATTTGCTAACTTCGTCCTCAGTTTTTCTGCACTAGGTCGTCTGGCTTGTCTGTCCGTCTTTCCTTCCATCTCTCCGTTTGTCTGCCTGTCAGTCTAGGT
The DNA here is from genome assembly GCA_036872915.1 of Nanipora kamurai. Taxonomy (NCBI): domain Eukaryota; kingdom Metazoa; phylum Cnidaria; class Anthozoa; order Scleralcyonacea; family Helioporidae; genus Nanipora; species Nanipora kamurai. Next base: position 434,891 of record JBAHVQ010000268.1, on the reverse strand, counting down.
GACTGACTAACTCTCTTTATCTGTTAGATAATGTTATTATATTATGTTATTTTTCCATGAAATTTCGAAACTCGTGTCCTGTACTCAGTGACTTTAGGGGCTGATTACATGGAAAATTTCAGCCGGAGCCGGAAATATTCCCGATTCCATGGGAAATCTCAGTCCGGGCTAAAATTGATATCGAAAGTTAATCCACGAGGAAATTGCGAGAAAATCTTTGTTATTTTCATATTTGGCACGCTTTAAGTTCCCACACGTTTTTCAATTTCCACCCCGGGCTGAAATCTTGTCGTCTGATTATATGGGATTTTTCAGCCCGGGTAGCGCCAACCGGGCTGGAATTTTCATCATGTAATTGCAAATTTAAAATTTTTAAATGATTCGTTCGTGAACCCGGGGTGAAATTTCAGCCCGGCGTCGAATTGCTATGTCAATTTTAAAGAGAGATCTTTGATCAAGTTTTCTTTGAAAAGCAATGTAAAACCTGCTGTCAGGAAGTTGTTTTCTCCTGTAATTATTGATGAAAGCACTGTACACTCTCTTAGATCCGTCATTGTAAAACTTCTCATCACAATTTTTCGTTTCCAGTATGGGATCAAACCCAGAGTGGCAAATTTAACTGGTTATGGTACGACGTAACAACATTTGAACCTTACTCAGAAGAAACGTCTTACGAAAACTCGTTGCTTGTCCAGCAGTCAGGATCTTTGGCTCTCAGTTCTCTTATTCACGTGTTTAGAAGTTTGACAACAAATGCAAAAGGCGTGTTTATACTTATTGCAAATTACCAGTTAGAACATTCCAAGGAAGCAAGTTATAATGGTAAGATTATACAAACATGATTAATTATTGATACAGCTTCCTTATCATCGGATATAACTGTTCGAAAAAGATAAAACAACGGATGGAAAGTCTTTCGAGCTTCAAAGAATTTAGGAAGTGTAATATTAAGCTGCAAGTCTAATATCAGGAGTCTTTTTTTCAAAACTAAATATCTAAACGATTTTTATCTGAATTGCATAACTTTTGGATTTTGTTATAATTTTATCTTGACTTTGTTGACATTTTTGTCAAAATGTAAACTGCAGAATTGTCTTACAAAACTATTTAAAATTTCTCTGCCTGTGCATACCACTCCCTTCTTTCACCTTTAAAAATTCTTCTTCTTCGTCCAGTCCCTGAAAAATGAATTATGAAAACTTGTGCACAAGTATTCAAAATATAACTCACTGGTCAATAAACACAATGTTTTGTTTTTGAAAAATGGCACTGACCGTTACCTGATAGCCGCAATTCAGTAGCTTGGAAAACTACTTGGTTTTTAAAATGCCTTATACCTATTATGTAAATTTATCAACCCAAGATAAAGGAAGTTAAGTATTAAACTATAAAGTAACGTTCTTAATCATTTTTATCATAATAACTACATCAAGTTTCTCGAAAAGCTCGTTTTATTTCATTAGTAAGCCTTTGACCTGCTTACTGACGACTTCATCAGAGCAACTGCCTACGGCTCACTTCAAACAAAACAACCGTTTAAAAATCACGCAACAATTTTGTTGCGTAACACTCCAGTTTTTTATTTGCTAAAGCAAAGGATAACTGGTTCAAATAACCCGAACAGAGCCGAACATGTGCTGTTTAATGGCTAAACCTCTTTACAAATCGTAGGAATTTCCTCAATTTCAATGGATTCCCTCATTCTCCGGTTAATGTAATGCATGTTGCTGGCTAGAACGGTGAGCCTTGCCTTCAATTCCCACGTAAGTTTGGCTACAGCAGATTTTTCTAGTTGATCTTTTCACAGCAAGATTTATTCTTCTTTGGACAAGACGAATGAGCTCCTATAAACAGCACACGTTGAGCTCTGTTCAGTTAATTGACCCAGTTAAAATTGCAGTGTTACGCCACCGTATTCTTGCATGATTTTAAAACAGTTGTTTTGTTCATTTGACATCAGCCAACGGGCTGTTTGGCAATTGCTCAGACGAAGTCGACAAACTTGATATAGTTGATATACTGGCGAATATATTTACAAAAATTCTGCCGTTTCGAGCAAAGACCCTTCTTCAGAGCGTGAAATGTGTTCTTATACTCTCTGAAGAAGGGCTGGCTGCAACTTAATCAGCAATCACCCTTCTAATATTTTTCTTAAACTCCCCTGTTCACATGCTATAACGCTCACGTCTCTTTAATGCTAATCCTGTAGCTCCGTCCTTTACAGGTCTGTCATTTCACGAATGTTACACGAAAAGTAGAGAAGCGTTCCTTGTTAATAGTGATGCTACGCTTAGAGCTCAATTAACAGAATTTCGTGACCATAAGTTACTAAGGTCAAAAAAAGTAAGTGACATAACAAGATCGCTCTTTGTATTTATAGTTACCCCGTCATTTCCTGCATGTAGCCGTCTCTCTTATGCAACCATTCCCATAAGTAGCCACCTCTGATAGTTAATACATTGACTCGACTTTTAAAAAGAGGAACAGTTTTATTCCTGAACGATAAACCTCATCTATAATCATCAAGAACATAAATGCAAAAGCGAGGCCAAACATTGCAGTATGTTGTTTTGTCTGTTTTGGAGTTTTAGATTGCCTCTCTCTCGTTTTCATTTCTCTTTTTCCAGGTTCATCTGTTTTAATTTTATACCTTTTTGATTTCAATTTCAGGGATCTGATGGGGTTGAATATTTATTGATTCCCTTGGAAGATTTCACTTTAAAGCAATTTATCGAAGATCATGAAAGCAATTCCATAGGCTAACTTTTTATTTCTTTTGTAGATTAAATTATTTTTGTTGTATATTAAAGAGTAATGTATACATATGTGTCATTCTTTGTTTCAATCGTGGCATCTTAGCACGTCAAAGTTGCTGCAAAGTCACGCTACGTCATTGGTGTCCTTTTCTGTTGTAAACACGCAAGTTTGCTCCATATCTTTCAACTAGGCCAAAGCCGACAACACCTTTGCCACTGATTCACTATGTAGTTATGTTCGCTGACGTTTTTCCTCATTTTTAAAATCCAATATATACAGTTCATTGCATTACTTACTTTTTTACTTCAAGCTTAACTGTATTGTGGGTGTTGTATATATTGTCATACATCTGTCGTACGAGTGAGAGACGAGAGAAAATGTTTTCTACCATTTTATTCTTATTCATTAAAGTATCTTCTATAAGAGAACACCTTATTTCTTGAAATAAAATTGGGATTCTCACACATCATCCATCCCTAGGATCACGTAAAAACCACAGGCAGTAACAGTTTTAACTCATTGCGCGCTTAAAACCAAGTCATAAAATAGTAACGTTTTTTTTTAATCGTGAGAGAGCTGTTTTTGAGAACTCGAGAGAATATTTTTCGTATACGGACTTCCCAACAGGTAAATAACATACGTAGCTTTAAACCTTTAACAATCACGAAAATGCTTAAAACTAATGAAAAGGTCATGCAGTACTTCAGGTCACGGTTCGTTGCGTAGCCAGAAACCAGAAACTGTGACCAGTAATGCGCACACGGTTGGTGGTCCAAAATTTTCTACAGATTCCAGAAATTTGTTGTTTCAAATCAAAAATCGAGCAGAAAGACGGCGAGAAATGAAAGGGTTGAATGGAGACTCATGCTAGGATTAAACTAACTCCGGTAGATTAAATTAACAAGAATAACCCTATTCATCTGCGCCCTCGGTTACCCACCAAACCAGTCCGTCTTAAATGTGAGACCCGGTTTTCATTAAAAGTCCAAAATATTTCACAATAACGTACATTACGTCCCCTGTTCATTTCAGTGGTCTTCATAGTATTCCACAGTCCACATTTTTAATCGGCCACTTGCACTTATTCCCCTGTTGAAGGAAAAATACTGACAAACAAAAGAACTGCCGAAAATAATTCGATCTGTTGAACGCCGGAACTTCGAGTCAATCTGACGTCACATGCAAGTGGTCAGTTGTTCGGCTTACTCCCAGGGCTAAGTTTCCACGCAGCCTTGCGTTGCGTACCTATTAAGAAATCTCCGAAAGCTGCGACGAAGACAGTAAAAATCTAAGTAATTAATTAAATAAAATTAAAATACTATGCTCTTTTTTATTGCTAAAATGCTAAATACATATAAATGCCCATGCAAGGTCACTAAAATGCTAAAAAATCGTCGAAGCGCAAATTACAAAAAGACACCGAACAAAGGGTTTTCGTTAGCTTGTTTTTCAACTCGGACTCGGTAGAAGTAATTTCTGTGAACAGTTGCGTAACTGGTTGTCCCCGTCGGGGGAAGGCTGAGGAGGATATTAACGCTACATTTCTCACCACAACTGTGGTAATGTCAAAGTTTGTTTCAAAAGATAGCATCTATTCGTAATCATAGTCTTCCGTCTATAAATAATTAACGAATTAATATTAACTTTAGAGATTTCCTTGTCAAAATGCTATTATTATTGCCAATGCTTTCCCTTGCTAAAATGCTCAAAATAATGCTGACATAATGTACAAAAACCTACTTACAGTATTGAAATCATTGATATCTGAACAATGCTCTAACAAACTTATATAATGGCTGAAAGACCTTGCTAACAACGCTTTACACGCACAGAAGCACAACCATGTTTGTGGGGCGCAGTGCAACATTTTCTAACGGGTATAGAGCCCTAGCACAATTTAACATTGTTCAAGTGCATTTTTATGCGTTTAATCAGACGTATTTAACTCCCTAAACATTCACGCTTTGCTATGGAAAGTTATATACTATAAAAATACTCGTAGCACGTCAGAGACTTAAGTGTCGACTATGACAACTTGTATGTGGTATAATTTCATAAAGTTCAATGATGACGTGTTTTTGTGACGTGATCAATAAATAAAAATTCCTATAATTTTCCTAAATTTAAAGCCCTGACCAAACGAGAACGCGAATCGCTGCAAGTTTTAGCTTGTGCCTCCTTTGATCGTCAACTTGCGTTGTCTTGCGACGAATTAATTTGAGACTATTCAAATTATACGCCAAACTTGTCGTTTTAAGAGCCGTTCTCGAACGGATTATGAAGAGAAAAACGCAAAGAACAACTGAGCAAGGTGTTAATGCGCTTTTTACACCCATAACATTGTCGTAATAACATGGGAACTAGCCGAAGTGCTGAACTTGCGGTGACTTGCAGCCACCACTTGGCTGGTACTGGGAATAAATTGAAAGTCGTCGCAATTTAACTTGAGCTCTCGTTTGACAAGGGCTTTAACTCGTTATTGTCCGAGAAGATTGAAAAAATGAATCAAAACCTCTTGCTTAACTAACGTCACATATTACGCGCGCGAAAAACCACTTTTCTGGCTTGATGCAGATTTCAACAGGAAGTGGGTCAAAACAAAAGTTTTCATTGTACGCTGGTGCATGGGTATTCGTGGGGTTGGACAAAATAGAGTTAAATTATGCTTTGTATTATGATTAGAATGTAGACCAAAAAAGTGCATATGGACTTTAAAAATATTTAAAAAGTGCCTTAAGATGCCAACTTTTATCCTCCTCCCTTCCATTACATCTATTTTTGTAATAACCTAGGTTGTTTAAGCCGATAATTACGTGTAAATCCATATCACTCGGATGATGTTACTCGTGTAGTGACGAACGTTTATTTTTATTAAAGAATTTTATTCCTTGATGTCTCCGTATTCAATATGACCTTATTAAGAATTATTTGGTGAGCAAAAATTTTATCACCATAATAGTACTAGAACAACTAGAGGACGTTCGTCAAGCTCGTTTACTCAGAAAAACGATTTCTGAGCCCTAGACGGGAATCGAATTCGCAACCTTCTGATGACCGGTGAGACGCTCTAACCATTGAGCCACTCGGACTCAGATGGCGAGCTAGGCTGCAGGTTTATCATATGTACTGCCTAAGCGGAACTCACGATATGATAATAATGATCGAATATTTCAACAATACTTGAACCTGCAGCCTAGCTCACCATCTTAGTCGTGGTGGCTCAATGGTTAGAGCGTCTCACCGGTCATCAGAAGGTTGCGGATTCGATTCCCGTCTAGGGCTCAGAAATCGTTTTTCTGAGTAAACGAGCTTGACGAACGTCCTCTAGTTGTTCTGATATTTACCAAGGCTGAAGCTTCCGCATGAGCAGGCTTACTGTTCAGTGTTTAAACATAATAGTACTGTAGTTCAAAATGCGATTAGTTTTGGATTACCAAAAAATTTTTAGACCACCTCTGATGATAGTGCTGAGAAAGCTCAGACTCTTTCTTTGACAGAATTTGAATGGATTCAAAAAGATTCAATGCTGCAGAAGTTCAATTCGGCTTACGATTCAAAACGCATCGCCATTGCCTTGAATGCTCGCCTGCTTATCGGTCAGCGTTCAATATCAGACACAACCGACAACACGTCATGTTAGTATACATATAGTTATTTGACATCCATATGTTATGAGTGTGTTCTAATTGTTTCATATAAATATGTCGTTGTTGAGACAGTTTTTTGTTGGTAGTTTGCAGGTGGTTTGTTGGTAGTTCGTGAAGGTTCTGTGGTAATTTGTAGTGGTTTTCGGTGGTCCTGTGACAGTTCTTGGTAGTTTATAGTGGTACCGTGGTCGTTCTTGGTGACGCATGATGGTTCGTGGTGGTTTGCAGTTGGTCATGGTGGTTTCCGGTAGTCCTGTTGTAGTTCTTGGTGGTTAGTTGTCGTCTGTAGTTCTAAGTGGTTAGTTTGTGGGGTTTTTTGGCGGTTTATTGTGGTTCTTGGTGATTCAGTTGTAATTCTTCATGGTTTCGTGATGGTTCTTGGTTGATGCATGATGGTTCGTAATGGTTTCTGGTGATTCATGGTGGTTATTGATGGTCCTACAGTAGATCTCTGGGTTTTCTGGTGGATCGTGGTTGTCGTCTGTAGTTCTTGGCGGTTCTGACTTGTTTATGGTTGTTCTCGGTGGTTTCTGGTGGTTCCCATGTGGTTCTTGGTTGATTTATGATGGTTCGTGCTGGTTTGTAGTGATTCATGATAGATTTTGGTTGTTTCTGGTGGATCTTGGTTGACGTCTGTACTTCGTGGTGGTTCTTACTGGTTTTTGATGGCTCTTGGTGGTTCGTGGTGGTTCTTGGTGGTCCCGTGGTAGTTATTAGGGCAATGGCTAAAAGAAGAGTTATTTTCGAAAATTTTTAAATCGGAAAGTTATTATTTCAGAGGGTTAACCTCAAGCCACGCCCCTATCCTGGCCATTTTCATCAACTGCCACTCCCAAATGTATTATCTCTCCCGACACGTATCTTCAGTGGTTATAAGAGAGTTAATTTAACTCTCTTTCTTTGGAAAAAATACAGCTGGATGCGAGAGCTAATTTATTCTTAACCCTCTTCGTAATAAGAAAAGAAGAGGAGAACGCCTGAGCTCAATCTCAGAAATGACACTTTGTCCACGTAAATTCGGTACTTCATATATATATTGGTGGGTTGCAATCAGTCCCATGAGACTGGCGTCACAAAGCACGGCCGCCATGTTGGCTTGTAGGTATAATAGCAAGTAATATAAAATTTTATTGTGCCTACCAATCAACATGGCTACCGGGAATTTGCTTGCAACCCAGCAATATTTCGGACCAATATATCCATATAATTTACTGGCTGTCCTTCAAGTATTCAATTTGTTCGGACATTGCGGCGCTCATTTCGTTCAGGTTTTCCTTGATTGGTAATCAAACAACGAGCAGGGCTTTCGTTGACTTTCAGATTAACTTGCTACTCTTCCTCGCTTTTTGAACTCTTCTAAAATCCTTTGGGGCCATGCACAAAGGATGCGCGAGCCAAGGGTGGGGAGGGGGTTGGATAAATCAGGACAAACTCGGACATAGGGGGAGGGGAAACTATTCAACGACCCGGACGTCCGATTTTTTTAAAAAAATCAAACACAAATATTTATTTTTGTTGAATAAAACAAATATTAAAGATAGATCAATAAAATAAATATTAAACAAGATAAATATCAAGTCTGTTTTACAAAATGGATATATTTAGAAATCTAGCAAAACACTTAATTTACTAAGTTTCTAAGGCCTGGTTACTAAGTTTCGAGCATTTCTTTATAAAAAAAACAGTCGAGTCTGTGTAAAAAAAAAAACAACTTTTTGAATCAAAATACTTCCTTCATTATTACATAAGAGTTTACTATATAAATACAATATAAACACGTCGTTGCTCAGCTCATGCTCTTGTTTTTGCTATTGTCGGAGACTGCGGGGTAATTACTTAATTAAAAATAAAATTATAGGGGTGCTGATTGATTAGGGGATGAGATGACGAAAGCCAATCATAGGCGAGAAGATACAATTGCGGAGGAAGAGGCAGAGAAGGGAGGAGCGAGAGAGGGGACTCGGGTTTTCGGAGTGTTTACAAGACTGTGATCGAATCTGTGACCGTGATTATATTAATTTGGTTCAACTTATCGTTGTTATTGAAATACGTATAATAAAAGTGACTTTTAGTGGACTACGAATTCTTGGGAGGCGGAATATTCACTAAACTATGGATGAAAAATCAAAAGCATACAATCAGCTTTGCAAGGCTGAAAAAGATTGATACTCCGATAAAAATGTACAAGTTTGGCTCGAAAAGACTATGGATCTATGGACACAAGCAATAAGTGAAACGACTGATATAGTTAAACTGCAAACATGCGTTAGTTCATGATCAATGATCAAAAATCTAAATTCCGAATCAAGCTGCAGAAAAAAAGCTGTTTTCTTGACGTTTTTTGCAAATTCAATAGAGAAGCAAAGATCAGTTCCCGATAAAAATGAAATTGCAGGTGAGTGAAAGTTTAGTGTTATTGGATGAAATAGCTTAATGTAAATTAGTCCGCTGCGCATGTTTATCGCGATTGTAAGAGCAAAAAAAGAATTATACGAACATACGACGTTTCTCTTCGAGGATTTTTGTGTTATTTTGGGAATATTTGACCGTTGTTTTAGAGAAATAGAACCAGCATAGTCGTGTTTCAGCGCAGGGAAACAATTACTCTTTCTTATACATTAAGGCAAGAAGGTGTTTCTAATTTCAGAGTGCCTATTGAAATAAAAGTTCATTGTTACAAAAATGCAAAGTGAGATTGCTATACTGGAAATATACAATAAACATAATTTTCCGTGCTTATTGTATAGCAACGTCAGGACCCTCGTTCGAAAAAAAAAGTCTGCTGTTTGAAAACTTCGGTATTATTTCCGCATATTTTGAAATATAAACCGTCTTTGTGTTTTTAAACATGGAGTTTATCACGCTCACTAAATATTTTTATACGTACCATAAGTATAAATTTTTTTATACGTACAATATCATTTTATAGGGAAGTCCGATTTAGAAATTGTGTTACCAACAGACCAGTCCAAGTGTTCATTAAGTAGCGGCAACATTAATCAAGACCACGAAGGAAAAGGGGATCAAGACCAAAATGCTTTAATAATTTCTACTCCTTTAACTACAAGGTCTACTCCAGCACAAGATAAACTGACCGCAAAAATTGATCAGATGACCAAAAAATAGAAGCACACAAAGCCGGTTTAGAAAGTGGTATTACTGAGAACAGAAAAAACCCTTAGAAATAGTCAAGTCAATTACACAGGAAAGGGAAAAAGCTTTGAAGAGAAAATTGCTGCTGCAGAAAGAAGCTGAACGAAAGAAAACGGCCAGGCTAGTCAAGAAAAAGAAAGTCGAGGAGCTGATGGAGAAAAGACCTGAGATTGCAAACGAATTGTCTTGCCTCATTACAACTCAAATCTATGGAAGACCAACATTTGCTCAGAATGACCAAATTCTTCACACAATTCAGGAGATTGCTCTCTTAGGATGTGGATCAGATGACAGAAGACGTAGTGAAAAAATACGGTTCATTCGCACATTAGATGATCTAACAGAAGAATTAAAAAACATGGGTTCACCTTAAGTCGTACTGCTGTTTATTTAAGACTTCTTCCGTCAGGACACAATACAACTCAGGGAAAACGACATGTAACAACTGTCCCAGTTAAGTTATGCAGAGCCTCCAATGATAAGAGAAGCAACAATCCTGATCGTTGGTTGGCTGCAAAGTCAATGGAGCACGCTGAAGAACTTGCCTCTCTTTTTGAACCTTCCTTGACATTGTTCATTGGGCAAGATGATAAAGCCCATGTACCCATTGGTATAACGGCCGCGAATAAGCAGGCACCATTGTTAATGAGTGTCAAGTACAAAGTACAACTTCCAGACCACGATTTCGTTATCGCAACTAAACACAATCTTACCCCAACTGTCATAGGTTTGCGTGAAATTCAAGACACTCCGCTGGCTAGCAGAACAGCAGTGAAGTACTCAGAGCCTACTATGATTCAGGTAAAATCACTGAAACATACTCCATCTAATGCATCTGTGCAAATTGAAACCCTTGATGAAATGCTGAAAACTGAGACGATGTGTAAGATGGAAGACAGTTCAACTAAGCCAATTTTAATTTTGAGCCGAGATGGACACGATGGACCACGTTTTCCTTCCACCAGAAACACTCTGGCTAGTATCTTTAAAGAACGTGATCTTGATTTCATATTTTGTGTTTTGCAATGCTGCTGGTCTATCAGCATATCACTTTATCGAAAGAAGAATGGCCCCACTGAGTGCTGCTTTAGGAGGGGCGGTACTTCCTCATGATCACTTTGGTTCTCATCTAGATGATTCTGGCAAGACGATCGACAGTGATATTGAGAGAAAAAATTTTGGAAAAGCCGGCGAAATATTGTGCGATACAGTATCTGGAACAATATATCTATTAATAACCACATTGTGGAATGTTCCTACCAAAAGCCAACAGATGAGTCAAAGGAAATCCTTCCTCTAGATCATGACTGGCTTGAGAAGAATTGCAGCATATCAAAATATTGTCTACAGATTTCTAAATGTGATGATCTTTCTTGCTGTGGAAAACTGAGGTCAAATATTCGTGCAACCATGAAAGAGAGATACCTCCCGGGCCCACGCCTCATCAAAAGAAGCACAGAAAGTGGTGTGCAGTTGGCTAGTATAGGGGAGCAACCTGTCAAAGATAAGAAGATCTACACAAGTCTTCTCTCAACCATGGCATTGTCTCACTTGAAACCTAGTGGTTACGAGGAAGTTGATTTACCATACGACTTGTTCTGCCCATCTGTTCAGAAAAAGCTCGCAGAGAAAGGTGGTAGTAGATACCAATGTGAGTTCGCGAAATGCAAGAAGATCTTCACTACCCTCGAACTTGCTAAGTTGCACCTTAAGGTAACTGGTCACAAAAAGTTGGCAATGCAAGCGGCTAGAGAAGATGAAACAATTGATGAGGAAGATAAAACAGAACTTAGCGAAGGACCACCACTTGTGAACGTTGAAACCTTCATGAAACACCCATTTGAAGAAAATGCCGACCTGAATGATGAGTAAATTGGAGATAATATGCATTTACTTAATATCGTAAACGTTATACATGATTTGTCAAGCTGTTTCATTGACATTAAATAAACCAAATATGCTTTCAAGAAGATTTGTTTAATTGTAATGTCGACAAATGTAAGATTGTATGATTTTTTTCAAGACATACTGGATGTCCAGAGGGAGGGGGGGAGGTCACCAAATTCGGACAATGGCGGACAAGGGTGGGAAAGGGGTGAAAAAATCTATCATTCTGCCGGTCGTCCTTTGTGAATGGCCCCTCAGAGTTACGAAAATTTTAAATTCTCGCATCCATTCTATTTTCTTACCAAGAGAGAGTCACACGAAATTTAACTTTCTTAAAATTATATAAAAACTAGTCTGGAAGAATTTTTAAGTTGGGTGACCTTTTATGACCAATTAGGAGAGTTGAGAGGACGTGGCTCAAGGTTAATTCTCCGGGCACGCTCCACTTTAACTCTCCAGTGTAAACTCTCCAGTGTAAACTCTCCACACCCAGTTCTTAGTGGTTTCCGGTGGATCGTGGTTGTCGATGATAGTTCTTGGTGGTTCTAAGTGCACGTGGTGTGTGGCTATCCCTGGTGGTTTGTGATGGTTCGGCTCTGTGGTAATTCTTGATAGTATCTCGCGGTTCTATGGTGGTTCTTGGTGGCTCATGGTGGTTGGTGGTGGTCCTTGGTAGTTCTTGGTGATGATACGCGATGGTTCATGGTGGTTTGGGGTGGTTTGGGGTGGTTTAACTCATTAAAGTCCGAAGAAATTGATTAAACGGTTCAAAACAGCCTCATGTAATATGCCGCCTATAGTCATAGCTCTATTTATGTATCATCTTACACTCACGAGACAATGAACATAGTGAATAGCTGGGAGTTTCTGCGGCCGTGAGCGATGAATTAACGGCTGTACTCGCAGACTACGGAGTGAAAGGCAGTCACGCCATTCCATTGCATGCTTACCCGCTTACGGTCAGCAGTCGATATCAGACACAAGCTACATGTAAGCAATTTCCCGCCAACACATAATAAACAATCTTCTTGCTATTGTTATCTTGTAATTACTTTTGTTGGCTAATACGGCCTTCCTTTATTCCTTGTTGACGAGGATATCAGGGAAACCAGGGCACTAGGCAGCCGGGGAAATATACCTCGGTTCCCCGGACGTTGTCAATCCAAACCTTTGGTCACTATGGCGGCCAGAATTTTGATGGCATAAACCAAATCTAGTTTTTTACAACCACTGTATTTTAGCTCTATTTTTGTGTCACAGAAGTAAAGTCTTTGTTGGTACTTGGCAAAGTAATGACAATATGTCGAGTTTGACATGATATTTCATCTCAAATAATGCCATCTGGGAAGGTAAGTTGGGGCAAACTTCTAAATAATGTATTGTAAATATTAGTTGTGTTCTCATCATTGTTCCCTACTCCTTGAATTTTAGGGAACTAATATTTCTTATCTAGTAAAGGTATTATTATAAATTTCAGCCGAGTTTCTCGAATATTTTGGTTGGTGGTTTACAGTAATAACTAATGAAGAGTAGCAATATTTTTGTAGACAGAAATAATATTAACATTCTACTTAAAGTAGCATGCTTGTAGCACCTATTTAACTCATTAGACAATTGTTAAAGCATAGAACTAAGGGTTTGGATGCCATATTTAGTTAAACTCATCTGTATACTATCTTGTTAGAAATCTGAATTCGAAAAAATGAATTACTGATTCCACTAAACCATTGGCATTGTAGAAAATTGTGTCAATTCTGACTTGCCAATAGAGCAAAGTGTGTGTCATCATACCACAAAGCAGCAAAGAATGCAGCAGTATGCATCCGGGAAATGTCTATTCCAACATGCCAATAGAGCCCTATTTTTGCTAAAACTGCAGAAATTTGATGATGATACATCTGTAAAATTATATGAATATGAATGAGACATATTACATTTAGGTCACTGGATAAGTATTGTCTTCCAATGTATTTCAATAAGTTCTACAGTGAACACGTAGCTATCCTGATCCATTATGATCACATTAAGTACACCTGCATTTGTACTAGGAGCTTACTTGCTAACAAACTAACTGGTGATAATTCTCTGCTGTCTTTCATATGAAACAGATCATCAATTTATGTGGTTGGGACTTTGAATTCACCAAGAAAACTCAGTGAAAGTTTATCATATTCATGCCAAAGAATGCAGATGCCTATGAATTTAAATAACCTTTAACCTTTTCCTGACTGAGGACTTTTCCCTTGATGAGTAAAATCATCTGGCATTAGCCAGAGTAAAATACTAAAGTCTCCATAGGTTGCTGAGGACCCATACAGTCAGGAAGGAGTTAATTATTCTAATATCATTTCAATGATATTTATTAATTTAGATTAGTACCTTTTACATCATAGGTTTTCCTTTAATTCTTGTTTTCTTTTCCATAAGCATAAAAGTAAAGAAAATACATGGACTGAAAAAGATTTAACTGATGCTTTGCAGGTAACATGTTGACTGTTAAAGAGATTGATACAATTATTGGTAGCTGTTGTTGATTTGGGGTCTCTCAGTTATTGATGGCTGTGGACAAAATTAATAAGTGTTTTATTTTTATCTTTGATTCCTTTGTGTGTACAGGTATGTCTAATTTGGTGTAATGCAGAGGTTTTCTGTGGGTATTCAGGTTTCATCCTGCAGTAACATTGGATCCAAGAGGGAATTGGCCCTTGCTATTTAGTAATTAATATAAACCTTTAAAGATACTTTGCATGTGTTGGGAATTGATCATACTATATACAGAGTAGGTGTCCATAACATTTTAAATATTTTGTGTTAATCATGGCAAGATCACAATTATATATATTATATATATTATATGTATGTATATATATATATATATATATATACATACATATACTGGTATATACATACATATATATATACTGTAGTAATATCTACAGTATTCATGCTGAAACTTGATTGCAACCCTCTGTTAGGTTGAGAAACCAAGACGTTCAAAAGATGAAACCAGACACAGAGAATCAAAGGAAGAGGGATCTCAAAAATATCATTCTAAGGAACGAGCTCATGAAGAAAGGGAAAAGGTTTAAGTGCATTCATGTTACTGTATAAGCCATCCAGATATAAGCCTACATGTAACTTCCACAGCCACATGTGACATGATGCATCCAAAACTGTGGCATGTGCTACCATGTGAGAAGTTCAGTTCTAGTAATTGGGCATTTTATAACTGGAGCTTTTTTCAATGTTACTTACACTAGTAACCATGGCCAGCTGATTGTTTGAAAAAATATATATTAAACAAAACATAATGTATACTAAATATAATCATCTTGTAAAACTCAAGATATGAATAAAAAGAAACAAGAGAGAATACTGAAATGGTAATATTTCAAATTTATTACAACATTCTTTCTTGTTTATTTGACTCATATTTTGAGTTTTAAAAGATGATTATATTCAGTATATGTTTTGATTTATACTTTTTGACCAGTAAGCAAGGGTTCTTTGCATGAAACACTGAATGATCTGTAATTACCCAGGGATACAGTTTTAATTTAACAATTTACAAACTGCCCATATCATTTTGAATTGTTAATGTATGTTAATAACCATATGTATGTAATGTACTTGCAAGAACTGTTAAAGCCAAATGTTATGTTAAATCTGTCTTTTTCTCTTGTACAAATCATTGCTAGTTATACTTGCCATGATACATGGTGAGCTTAGAGACCTATCTGAAGGTAGAACATTTGGCAGTACAGGCCCTTTTCTTTTGAATCCAGAAAGGATATTGTCATCACTTGAAAAGCACACTGTCTTGTTTAATTTTTTTCTTAGATTTCAAAAACATTTTATTTGGCACAAAAGTGTGCATAAAAAATGCACGAAATTGCAAAATATTGAAGAAGATTCATTTAATAGAACTTTCAAACTTTTAAGTTTTATGACGTTCAACATTGCGTGCAATGTCCGTCTTGTATCTGAATCGTAACCCTTTTGCTTCCAGATTTTTCCAAAGAAATTATTTAGCCAATCTATACAAAATTCTTTTGAAAATCTATTGAAATCTGTTTATGCATTCAATTTTAATACATTAAATCGCGTTTATGTGCGCGGTTGGAAGCCAAAGGGTTAATAACAACGTACACTGTACGTCTCATTCCAAGTTCCCCTCAGAATCCTGTCTTTGCTACTGAAACGTTACAAAGTGAGAAGAGTTTCTGCTGACAAATTCATATTTTTACTATAGTGGTAACAATTTTTTTTAGATTGTCGTTCTTGTCATGGGATTGCATATCCCAGTTCTTTATAAATTAAGTTATTTGTAAGTTTGTATGTTGTAGTGTACAATAATCTGGTCTGTCATATTGCGTAGGACCGACGAAGATCAAAACACGAAAAGTCTGAAAGACATGGTGAGGTAGCATCGCTGGATCCTGACGAAGGCAGCAGCAGACGCACAAGCAGGGAGGATCACGGGAAAGAACGAAAGCACAGAGGCAGGACCAGAAACAAATTGAAAGATGATGGTGATGAAGACAGTCGCAGAAATGAAAGGACGAGAGAACGAAGAAAGAGAGACCAAGAGTACGAGGAGAGGACAAAGGATAAAATAAAAGGCGAATCCTCACGTCGGGTGAAAGAGGAGACTTCTCGTAGTAAAGAAAGAAATAGAGAGTCTCGAGAAGATCGTGGCGATGGAAGGGAGCGAAGCCGCGATACTCATCACAGGGAAAAAGGAGAGAGAAGAAGGGAAAAAGATAAAGAAGAAAGACGGAGAGACAAGGATAAGGAGGAAAGAAGAAGAGACAAGGAGAAAGAAGAAAGAAAAAGAGAAAAAGAGAAAGATGAAAAACAGAAAGGTAAACGACGGAGCGAATCAACAACTGATAAGAAAGTCGGTGATAGAAAAGAAAACAGAGAGAAGAGTCGAGAAAACCGTGGAGAAGATATGGAAGAAGAGGATTTTGAAGGAGAACGAGAAAGAAGAAGGCGGAAAAGAGAAGAAAAGGACAGAAGAGAAAAAGAAAAGGGTAAAAACCAATCAGAAAATGAGAGTAGAGATAGGGAGAAGAGAAGAAAAGAAAAACGGGATAAAAAAATAATAGAAGAGGATAACGAGGACCAACAAAGACACCATAAAGACAGAGAAAAGAGGAAACAGCGCGAACATTATGAGGTAACAATATATGTGTAGTTGTGTGAAACTTTAAATGAACTACAGCTTTGCCACTAACATTTTAAATTGACCTCATGCAGTTTTAATCTCATTAACTGAGAGACGTTAGAAAGTAAAAACATTTAGTTGTTCGGGTAAAAATTTTATTTCTCTTTGGAGCAGTTTTCTTTAGGAGAAAGCGTACAATCATTGACTTCTTGTCTGAACAATGATATAAAAGCAGAATACTACGTAGGCAGTGTTGGACGATGTATACATGTGAAAAGCAAAAATGATTAAGGAACTAATAATGATTAGGGGACTGAAAATGAATAGAGAATACCTGCGACCGAAGTGAAATCACGTTCGAAGCACCGCCGTTCTCTACTCTCAGTTTCGGCACTCCCTCAATCCTTTGGTCTTTTTAAATTTACTTCTATTCAAGTTTTCCAATTATGTCCATGAATACTCAGACGTGAAATAAACGAAGAATGTCGAGTTGACTAATTGTAGTGCATTCGTAGTGTATATATATATATATATATATATATATATATATATATATATATATATGTTAGGATTATATGAAATACTATATGAATATTTTAATACGTGTCGGGTCTGAGACCCGAAAGGGCTT
>JBAHVQ010000268.1:398005-417546 GCA_036872915.1 Nanipora kamurai | reverse complement strand
CTATCTATCTATCTATCTATCTATCTATCTATCTATCTATCTATCTATCTATCTATCTATCTATCTATCTATCTAATCTATCTATCTAATCTATCTATCTAATCTATCTATCTAATCAATCAATCTAATCTATCTATCTAATCAATCAATCAATCTACCTATCTATCTATCTTTTGTTTTTATCTTTTATCTTTTATCTATCATCTTTTATCTTTTATCTTTCTATCAGTTTTGGCTGCGACTCGTAGACAAGTTCTCAGGACTTTTGTTTTAGTTTTTTTCCCTTGCTTAAATGAATCTCTTCTGTTTAGGTATTTGTTTATGCTACAGTCTTGTAGAATTATATCAACATTTCACTTTTTATTTCGTCTGCTTAAATACTTTATTCAATAAACTGTTTTCACTTTTGTCGGCCTAAAAATACCGAAACGAAAAATAACACTAAAACTCATGCCATGTAGAGAATATCCCAATTTACATTAACTCAAGCTCAAACGAACATCGCAATGAAATCGCTTGGTCTTTACAAGAGTGATTTCAAGTCGAATTCACGTTGAGATGCGATATAAGAAAATTACAGCAAAATCACAGTTCGAATTCGCAGCAAAAATCGCAATTGATTATGATCCTTAAGGGGTAAATCCACGACACTAAACGCTGTTTCTATATATGTACCGCTAATGCCGTGGCGATTGTCGTCATGCTACCGCATTGTAACACTACCGACAGTTGAGCTTGGCTCAATTTGGTTCCACAAAGACAGCAAAGACCGGAAGAAGTTGAACCTAATTCATCTTTTTGTATTGTTGTGATAGCATTACGGTAATTGTTACGATACTTGTGGTAACAGGATATGAAAACCAGGCTTTATTTACATGATGAAAATGAACAGGTCAAATTTGATGTGAAATTTGAACAATCTCATATTAGTCACAAGCTAACGCAAGCCAAATGAAGTTGGCGCACAAACGAGCCACAAGCTAAAAATTGCCTTGACTAGCGTTCTCGTTTTATTGACAATTAAGACTTACAGATCCATTCATTTTATTTCCTTTTTTAAATTGGAAACACTCTCTCCAGCGGCACTTGCCGTAGGGTTGACATAGAAAACCTTCTCCACTGTAATAATTCTCTCATGTGTAAGGCGAGGTTACACTTCGAGTGTTAGTTATTTTCCCTTGGAAAAAGAAAGTCGAACATAGAATGTTTAAATCTTGATTCCGTTTTCTGTAGAAACAGTTACGAAAGGCAAACATCGGCAGTCTGTTTTCTTACAATGTTTTTCCTGCAGAATGCTGAAGTGGAAAACCAAATTTAAAGACTGGTTGTTTTTGTTCGAATTGATAAAATATGGTTGGCTCTATGATGTAAAACGATAAATTCACATTTACCCTACACTGCTGAAGTCAACTGAAAAAGTTGACTCGAGCGGGATTTGGACTCCCAAACATTGAACAAATCCCGCTCGAGTCAACTTTTTCAGTTGACTTCAGCAGGCCGCGGAAGCTCCTCGGAAGTGGGAGGGCACTGATCAAAAGGGGCACTTTTGTTGCTCGGTATATATATATATATATACTGTACATATGTACATGCCCAGTCCGCATTAATCAAGCGCCCTTTCCATCAAGCCCCCTCCCCCCAAAAGGGACGCCTGTTCTGCAGGCTATAACTGCGTATTCTCTTATTAATTATCCAAATAAGACGAGTAGATATAGAAATATTTGAATATCCCTGCGGAAATGTTCGAATATTCTTGCAAAAATCGCAAGTACTATGACAGGTTATTTACGTGAATAGTTTAAATCAAGACAGAAAAGATGTGAATTTGTGTCTTAAATTATGCTGCTGTGAAATTTGCCACTCATTCACTCAACAGTACAGTAAAGTTTCTATGAAACGTTGTACTAAAAAGGGCAAGTTCATTGCAGGAAAAGGGCACTTTTTTTCTTCACACAAAAAGTGGGGGGGGGGCACCCACCCCCAGTGTCCACCGGTTCCGCGGCCCTTGCAGCAGTGTAGGTTAAATGTGAATTTATCGTTTCATATTATCCTGAGGATGATTCAAAAATTTGAGAAATAGTATCTATGATGTAATCATTGAGAATTTCCCTCCGATTTTCTCATGAATCGTGGTTCCGGCTTTTCCCCGAATTTTGGATCGAGCTTTCCTCCTTTCGCTTGCTTCGATATAAATAGATCTCCATGACCCACATGACCATTATACACCTAAACTCTGGTCAACAACAAAGACGTGTCATTCTGATTCAATTGAATTTTCTTGCGAGTATACAAGGTAAAATTTCTTTTCCTAATGACTTTAATTCATCATTTTAAGAGATTTAGAGATTACATACAGATATTATTCATAAGATCATTCATGGTGTTGTCTGAACAGGTAGTCAGAACTAGAAAGCATTATATAGATTGGTGGAGGCCATTTTCTAAGTCCTTCGTAGTCCCAGTATTGTTTACCTATATATACTGTTAGTCACTTCATCACTCTTGCTTAAGGAACTTCTTTGACATACCTATCATGCAGGTTTCACAAACATGTCTGTGGTTCAGGTGAGCAACCTTTAGTGTGTCCATTTATTTTCCGGAAGACTTTCATTTTCGTAATTCCGTTTAGCTAATCAATAATAAGATGTAAGCAACTTCGGTAAGGGTATTGTGGAAGATACCATGATCATGAACTAGTCAACTAGTAAAAGAAATTCTTGATTACCCCTGCAGTGTAAATTCACCACTAAATTTCAAGCCGTAATGTTTTAACTGCAGATGTAAGACTTAAGTTTCCAACTCCGAATTTACGGATGTCGTGTACTACAGTATAGATTTAGGTTATTAGAATTATTTAGCTATTATTTAAACTAAGCCCGTGAAGACAGGAGCCTGTAAAAGAACCACGTAGAAGTAAGATTAATTAGTAACAATAATAATAATAATCGACCGGAAAATACTTGAGAACGCTTGGCTACCCCTAGTGCCTCCACGGACCATTTTTCCGCTTGAAATTGTTATTCTGGTTTCTACATCACAGTACAATAGACACGCAGGCAGGTATCAATTCGTGAGAGGGTGAGGTGGTTTCTTGGAATGCTAACGACTAACAAACGATGACATACACGAGCAGAGACAGCAGTGAAAGTGATACCAAAAGGGCAAGTTGTGTAAGTGAAAATAAACCCGGAACACAGGTATAAACGAAAACACCGAGTTGTTCGCGACCAAAATAAGCCACGACTAGTTGAAGTCGCGAAAACAGTGGTATCAAAGCACAGCACACGACTTATTTTTTCGCACAAACAGTCCTATTTTTTCTTCTTGGCTTGGCGTTAGAAATAACAGGATGATAAATTATCCAAGCGAAAGCAACAAAATTGCCGCGGTTCTCAGCATTCTTATAAATGTGATTAAAGATTTTAACGAAAAGGACTATAAAATTCGAGTCGATAAAAATGAGATATTTACCTACAAACACAAACTGACCGTTTGCTTGAAATTCAAACCTGAACGAGTTATTCGCGCTACTTGTTCCCAGAATCCGATTTAGTTGACATGGAACCACAAGATTAACTTTGTTTGCCCGACGTCAGATACCATTTGAGAAACAAACTCATTCGACAGCAATGCTGTATAATACAAAACGAGTACAAGCGCCGAAAAGCATGACCAGCTATGATTATTTGTTTATGGTAAAAGATTCCTGAAACTAGACGACGTATCTGCATAGTGGCGTATAACCTTTGTATTGTTTGCCCAGCATTTTTTTTGTCTTAAAACGAAAACGAATTGAAATTGTGTACAAGGCTGATTGGATCAGACTTGCAATAAAAAAATTATATCATGCACAATTTAGCATTTAAACATCTTTATAAAAGTTGAAATTGAATACATTTAAGTAGGATTTAAAATGCATTTAATTACTAGGAATGGAGGAGGTCATAGCCAACTTTGAAGGATTGAGAACCAAAGTTTACACTGATACTAAGGGTCTGAAAACTGTTGGTGTCGGTTTTAACATGGAACAAACTGGCGCGAGAGAAATCTTTGACGGAATTCTCCCTGGTGTTGGCTATGACGATGTCTTTTCGGGGAAGAAGAGTCTCACACGAGATCAGGCTTTGAATCTTTTTAAAGAAACATTGAAAGATAAAGTTAAGACGACAGAAGGCCTCATCACCAAGTACGATAGCCTCCCCACAGACGTGCAAACCGCACTTGTAAATGCTGTGTTCCGAGGCGAGCTGAAGGCAAGCCACAAGACTGTGAAGCTGATTAACAATGGAGACTGGGGCAAGGTAGCCGATGAGTACCTTGATCGTCACGATTACCGAGAAGCTTCAAAACCAGGAAGCAAATGTTCGGGAATTAAAACCCGCATGGATTACAATGCTAATATATTCCGAAAGTATGCTAAACAACTGAAAAAATGAGTACAGAAGTGTGAGGTAGCAACACAAAGAAAAAGAATGTTAAAAAGACGTTAAAAAGACGTTAAAATACTTTTAAAGTGTTGCATAATTTCATAAAAATTTCTTTGTTTAGCCTGAAGGGTTGGTACATTAGATAGTTGACTCAATTAATCTGGTTTATCGTGAGCATGTTTTTTGTTTGTGGTGGAATTTGTACGTTAATCTGAAAAATTAATTATACAATCCCTTATGTTCAAAAAGTCATCTTTCTCTCTGACCTTTCTAAACTACGTGCAGCAAATAACTTCTGGTTTTCGAGTCTGTCACTGGGGGAGATTATAATCTCGAAGACTTATTCTTCTCAAGATTTTGAGAAGCAGAAATAATTAATGTAATGATATCTCAATATCACTGTCAAGCCTTCGACTTGAAACTTAACCACGGTTGAGCCTTTAAAACTCATTTCCCTCGCCAACTATCATCAACTTTCATCAGTGCGTGGCCAAACGGAAAAACACTATCACGAGTTTGAGTTAGCGGTAGGTTTAGGGTTAGGCTTAGTATTAGCATCACACTGGTGAAAAACACAAAAAAACCCCACATATAATTAAAATAATTTATATCATAGGTAGTACGGCGGCCGAACGACTGTAAAATTAATTTTTTAGGGTCTAATATTCAATTAAATAAATTAAAATATATATATACCCCTGAACCCCTTGAAATATCACTCTCGAAACAAACCACAGCTCTGTTACCTGCATTTGTATGATCTAGCAATGTGCATGCAAAGCTTACAGCATACGATTTCCTTTTATGGTTAATAATTCGTTGTGCCAATAGTACCAAACGACAATTGCAACTTGCATTAAGTTTCGTTAAAACATATACCAGGTGCACACACGAGACGATAAAAAATATTTGTAAGTTCAGTATTGACCATAACTGCGAGCAAATTGAATCTTGTTCCTAATAATCTTTCAAAGTTAGTCCAAGAGCAATGGAGTATAAAAGTGGGTAAAATCGCAAAACCCAGGAACAATTCACTAAAAATCGACCATGTTGGCACTTAATTCGGGTAAAATTCGGTCTAGTGAGGTGGTACAGACTGCGAAAAGAGGGCCAGTTTTTACGTCATTCCGATCAAAGAGGGTTTCCATTAAAGATGCCTAAGCCCCCTTTTTTTTCCCAAAACCTGGTACTTTTGCGTGTTTCCTGATATAATACCATATTGTACTTCAATATTCAGATTAACCAACGGCTCTCTATTTTATCTTGTATTTTCAAACTTTTCTTCATAAATTATGTACACCAAACGGATAAAAGATAAAGTTACTTTCAACCAGAGACATATGGAGGTCAGGGACAAGTACAGGTATCTTTCTTTTACGTGCGAATGGAGCAGCGGGCCTTCTCAAGAATTTCCTTTCTTATACGTGGATATCTGGGATGCTGGGCTAAAACCTGAAGTGAAAACAAACCATTTCTTAAACTACATAAGCAACATATAAACATAGAGTCTTCAAGCACAACCACATTACACTACCCCATACTTGTCGCTAAGAAAGGCGTGGAAGCTCTATCGTATTTTATTAAGACTCGACAGCAAAAAGAACTTCTCGATTTCCGACTACAAGATAAAGTCAGTAATCCATATATGTTTTCATTGATAGTATTTTGAATAATTTTGAATAGACCCATCCGTAATATTCATATTCAGTATGAAAAATAATCATAAATATTTGGGTCTGATTACCACGAATAAAAAAAAAAAACAAACAAAACCTTCAGACACTCAGCGTAACCAGTCGTGTGTCAGCGTGTTCCTCGCACCTCCCTCATCACATCAATTAATATTCAAGCCTTCGGAATTCTTACCTTGTGACAAACATCAATTGCATCAACAAATCGTTTTGCCTTCAAGTAATTAAACGCCAGCTTGAACCCTTGGTTAATGTAAAAAGAAGAAAATGTTTGAGCACGGAAGTGGTAGAGCAACAGCATTTGCAGGTTTAATAACAGTGTTTTACACACCAATCCCTGGATTATTTTGATTTCCAAATTTCCAAGCATTTTCGTAGTTTTTCGCAGCATCTTTATAAGCTTGTTCCTTTTCCATGATAAATCCCAAATACTCCCAGGCTTTGCAACATGACTAAAAAAGACAAGAAAATCATAGAAACAAACGACTTTTTTATCATAATACATAAAGACCAAGAAGTGTGCGAAATATGTGAATAACTAAATATTCGAATAAATCGTGTTTTTCCTGTCTACCTTATTATGTTCCAAACATTTTCTCAGTAAGTCTCCAGCCATGTCGTATTTACCACTCTGGAAGTGTAAAAGGATAAGACGGTTTTAAACATATGTTTGAGTCCATAGGAAGACACCGTTGTCGTTATCCAACTTTTCCTCTTACAACAGTCGAAACAACATCTTTTCCTCACATTGAATTTGCAACTTTTTTCACAACGGGGTCTGACATTCCGAGGGAGAGTAATAGCTCTCAGACGAACTCAGATCAATGATATCATCATGACACCTCGCAACGTTTTAAAGCTACTGGTTATGTATCACTGTTGACTCATTCCATCGAAGAAAATTCACCAGTGCAATCACTGAAACGTCGCAGGTTTACATCAAAGTTCGGACCATTGGTGAGAAAATGGACTAATTATATTTACATGGATAGTGTTTGCATTAGTTTCCCTCGCAGTCGCCCTTACTGTTGTCCCACTGCGGAGGAACAAGCGGGACGACACTAAAAGCAGTTGCGAGGAAGACTAAGTCTGCATTGTTGAATGAGCTAGATGATGTGTTTATAGTACTCAAAAAAAAATATTCAAGCTACTACGTGTGGCTAAGTTGCCACACGGATACTCCGATGATTTATTTCTAACATAGGCGCCTCAACGTAAAGGCTGTTCTGGAAATGTTGGTAAATCCTAGTTATCGTTTTTGATCCACGCAATGTCGATGCCCACTTTTAGTTTACAATTCTACTTTAATGGCAAAGTTTACTGCCAGAGCAACAGTCGAGTAACCCAACAACTCTAAGTTGTGTTTCACGGTGTTGGTTAATCATAAAATGATTCTGTGTGTGAAGTATTATAAACCTCTTTAGTGTTTATCCATTGCCCGCACCTGTGCATTATTTTTTTGGAAATTATTTAAAGTGATGCTGCTGTTATTTGGGTTTAAGATCCCTGAATTAGACGAAAGTATTTATAACATCTGTTCATCATAGGATTAAGTCTTTCAATGTACCTGTATATAAACGTCTGCTAATAATAACCAACTTCTTTCAAACTCTTCAGCTTCCTATGCAAAATAAACGAAACATAATATAAGCAGACTAATTTATACTGTGTCATATTTTATCTGGTAGATGACGACTGAAGTGGTTTACCTCCATCGTCCAGCTCATTTTTGCAATACGTTTGAGTTGATTGCGGGCTCGAGGAGTTTGTTTAAGGTACATATACGCCGTTGCCATTCCCAATAGAGACGGAATATGATCACGCTAAGAAAAAAATTACCATTTTTATGCAACACAAGAAAAATACACACGCAACGGGCTATGAAAATCTCCTGTTTTTATTTATTAGCTATTGTTGAACTGTTGTTCACCAGAAAGAAACGATCTTTCGCACCTCTGTAGTTACAATCTCCATGAATTGTGACAGGGCTTTCTCGATATTTGGTTTACTTTTGTTGGCCATCAGTGCGTAGTTCTCTAAGACACGATGTTTTAAGGCACTTCCCTTCGGCTTGACTTCCTGTACAAAAAAGGGAAAAGATTCCTGTCGAACAATTAAAACATGTTTGTATCTTGTCATTTCTACAAGCATAAACCAGCAACCTGGTCAAACCGTGGCTACGTAAATATCTGTTCTACCTGCTTATCATCAGTCATTCCTTACTTTTCTGTTAATGAAATATATCATACTTTCCTATACGTACCTTCAACAGCTTTTCCGCTGTTCTGACAGCTGCCAATTGGGAATCATGCTTTTCAGCTTGATTACTAGAAAAGATGTAAAAAAAACATTGGTGGTGCAAACTGTCACAGTACGAGAACGACTAGAGGACGTTCGTTAAGCTCGTTTACTCACTCAAGCTCGTTTGCTCGTTTACTCATCAGAAGGTAGCAGGTTCGATCCCGGGCTAGGGCTCAGAAATCGTTTTTCTGAGTAAACGAGCTTGACGAACGTCCTCTAGTCGTTTTGATATTTACCAAGCTCCCACATGAGCAGACTTTCTGTTCAGTGTTTAAGTGTCACAGTATGATCAGATGGTAGAGGGCGAACAGTCATTTGCTTAAATCATGTTAAATACAACTTGACAATGAACACAGACTTTAGGAGAGTAATGAAAGAAGGGTAAGAAGACCAACGGTCTTTCCAGAAAAAAATTGAAAACTTGGTGCTATCAAATGTATTCATTAAACACATTACACAGTTATGACCAGCTGAATTCTTATTAATGTAGACATTGACCGGGAATGACATGGCTTGCCACATCATTAAATATAGTTTTGTAAAACTTACTGGAGTTCACAATGTTTCTGAACATCTTTGGCCACAAGTATGCCAGAAAATGATCCGAATAACTGTCAGAAGAACTGGTAACTGTGATTGTAAACTTCAGGCAAAGGATTGTACACTTACCCTTCCCACGTTGACCTCTGAAACTAACTACGCCTCCGCTATTTTTTTCGCCTTACTTTACAGTGGGTTCTCCTTAAAATCACCAACAAAATGCAAGTTCTTACCTGAGATCGGAATCCACACCTTCGAATGTTTCTCCTCCTTTAAATGAAACACAAGCCAAAACTAATTTTAACACAATTTTAACCAGGCTAACTTAGTCGTGCTTTACTACATGCGCGCCTTATATTTATTTACCTGAGAACTAACTCGGGACTGATTTAGTTTTAAGGTGGTGTTTTACCTAGCATGAATGACGTTTGACATGGCTGACCGATCGCACCATTTTGCTCACGAGAGTTTAACTCTATTCGGTCCGACCGCTCAAATATACGATATTAGTGTACCACGAATACTTTTTTAATTTTCACCTACTTCCTGTTAGAATGTCGGCACGAAACTAAGTTTTTTCAAACCTGCATAAATAACTCAGAAAGGTGCTTTTTTGCGCGCGTAATATATCACGGTTCGTTGCACAGCTACGTATGCGCGATGTACCTAAGGTATTATATAATTTCAGTCTGAGCTGTCGTTGCATTGCATCTGACAAATTCTGTCCTTGAAAACTGAAGCAGTTCTGTGAAAAGATGCGTGTATGGTTCTTTCAATTCAAACCTACGTAGAAATGATAAACTAAGACGCGGTCAGTTCTGAAGTGAAGAGTCTGCGAATGTCACAGATGTGACTGAGATATGAAATACCTATATCTTATGGTATACAGTAGAGCAACAGGCTGCATAAATGCTCGCTATAATTTTCTGCACGAATCTGACAACAGGTCTAACACAGAGTGCATGTGTAAAAAACTGCTATCAATACGGAATGTCACTCTTACCTAATGTCTCATTATCTGGATTTAAACAAATCTCGATCATATTGTACGTGGCCCTTTCACCCCTAAAACAACAGTTTTTTCAACAGGACTTTAATCTTCAGCTTAGCCTCATGGTTCACGTTGACGATAATACATACCAGTCAGAATCTTTCCTTGCCAAGTTGAAGTATTTTAAGGCTTGAGTTGGATTATTTTTGTACCTTGAACGAAAGCAGGTATAACACTCATCATAAAAGCTACAAAATTGATGAAGTGTAGAAAATGGACTTAAAAAACCAAACCTAATTTTTTCTAACTCCAGCTTAAGCAGATCTACAACCTTTTTAAGCTTGTTTTACAACCTTCCAGAACCTTTAGGTTGTTTTACATTGAGTATGCGGCATTTTACTTTCGTGTCACTAATCTTGACGGCATACGACAAATATTATGACAGATTCACTGGAAACGTGAATTAGAGCTTTTGTGTGGTTAAGGCTGTAACGCCTAACCTATCTGAGTCTGATAGTCTTTGATCACACCTTCGTTTTTAATACACATGTCTTGCATGCTTCATTTTGATATCCATATTTTGCTGGTGGGTTTTTAAAGCAAAAATTTAGAAAGAAAACGGAAGAATACTTTCATTAGTAATAATCTGTAGAGATACTCTTTTGAAATAAAATTTTGTGTTTTCGCTACTTTTCGTCTGGAAAGATGTAATAACCTTTTGAACAAGGTTCGAGTAACTCTGATAACAGCAACTCACCATTCACTCATTCCTTTACAGTAATTTAGACCTGCATCTCTGTCTGCCCGCGGTGACTTCTCAGCCTAAAAATTCCATTAGTCAATTACTAGGACTTATATATTTCTTTCAACATAATTTCACTTTTATCTAATTTTACTAAATTTAACTGTTGAAACATACTAAACAACACAGAAAACTAAAAGGGTCGGAAAACTGCCAGAACTTTGGTCTAGAAAAACTGATGTTTCAAGCAAAGGCGCTTCGTCGGAGTCAAACGCGGTTCCACTTCCAAACAAACATACCTGTTCTAAGAATTTATCGCATTCTTCCAGGTTTCCAGCTCTTCGTAACAGATCAAGTAATCTTTCCAAAGCTTCATACTGATCTAAACAGATATTTTATGCACCGCACACTCAACAATACAAACCAGTTATGCCAATGTCAATTATGCCAAAGCGTCCTCCAGCGTGATTCGTAGTTTTCATTCTTACATTAATCATAGAATGCTTTAACGCCTTTAGGGGTAAGGTAAAAATTTCCTGTTGCAATTCATGATTCACAAAAACTAGACATTTCGTTTAGTCATGGGCGATACTTCTACCATCAGGTGAATAAGTCTAATATTCTTCTCCAAAAATTAGACCAAGAGAAAACTAAGGACAACATAACAATTTATTTAAAACAAAAGGAACTAAAAGATAATAAAGATTAATTGCAAAAGATAGCTTAAGACTTGAAAGGTTACCGCACTTTAAACATTCGAAGTGTAGGACTGTCGTTCTAATATCAACCGTCTCGTCCGAAAGTCTACCATTACAGGTCGAGGCTTTTCCAATTCGCTTTATAAAGTACCACTACCAATTTAGAGGGGTACATGTAAAATCTACATTGATAGTGATTTACCTGGCTTTCTCTCTAAAAGCTGTTGGAAGTGAAACACTGCAGACTCATAATCATGTTTTCGAAACATTAACTCTGCCATGATCTAAAACGTTAGCAAGACAAGAGAATTAATAACTCCAAAATTGCATGTGAACAAAATTTAACATTATACATTTGCATTTTTTTCTCACTGTTTAAATTTAGGGAGGGAACATAACCGAAAAACAAACTGTAGCAAACTGAAAATCCGGGTAACGGATGGCAAAAACAAGACACACCATTGCTATATCCCTATACCAACCTATCACAAAGTTCTTGGGGTGCTAAAACGGATATGTTTTACTCCTGAACTAAAACATTGCTTATTTCCGAAGAAGGCAAATCTTTGGACAGTTTTCTAACATTTTGGTTCGTTTGTTAAACGGTAAATTTAATTTGAATCTCCATTAAAATTTAAACCGATTCTGTGTGTCAGGTTCAGCATTTGTTGCTCCATCTCCTGATTAAAATACGAAACCATACTATGATCGACGGTCCAGCGTTTTTTAACATTAAAAATAAACACTGTTGGTCTACTCAATATACCCTACTCATGTATTCTTTAAAACATCAACAGCATGTTTTATCAAGTTTAAAAATTCGATCGCGCAGCGCGAGAATTTTTATAGACTTGATAAAAGATGTGCGTTGAGTGTTTTACACAAATTCAAAAACGTCACTCGGGGGTTGCTTATCTATCCATGCTTTCAAAATAACAGAGCTTTATAGTTATTACGATGAAATGTTTATATAAAATTTCATGTTTGTCAGTATTCTTTATGCAAAGAGTTCCTCTTCATTAGAGATTCAATTCAACACAAATTCAGAATTGCAAAATGGCTATCCATTGTGTGAATCATTGATCCCTGAGACTAAACTCAAATCCGTGTGCGACAATATACCTAATATTATGAGTTTTTGAAATTTGATTTAAAGTCTACTGTTAACATTTAAACAAGCGAAACAAGCACCAAGTGAAATGAACGTAAACAACAGCTTCAGCCCGAATCGTTATGCGTGTTCGTTTCTTTGTGTGACATGAATTCATTATATACCCAACAGACAGCGAATTCTGAATTTGAACCTCATTATATTGTTTCTACGGTGGTCCACAAGGGAGATTGCTCGTCCCATAGAACAACAGTATCGTTCCATACAAATAAAGAGGGGTTCCATAGAAATCAAACTCATTCGTAGAAACTATAAGCTTCTTTGAAGCAGTAGATATGCCTTCCGTAAAAGCAAAATATTCCGTACAAATTAACGTTTGTTCTCTAAAATCAGACGTGTGTTCCGGAGAAACATTTACGTGTTCCGTAGACCTGCGCGCACATATTGCAGAGAAAATACTGGGTACTACGCTGTCATTATAGAGATCATAAATAAAACTAGAGGACTCCAGACGAGGCATTTGCCCCAAAATTTAAATGTCACTTGAGGTGCCATGTTTGACCATATTTGGTTAATAGGGGACCAAACTTTTATGCCTCAGACCCTTTCTTGCTATTAAAGTCCTCGACGTTGAAGAATCAAGAATTAATTAAATATTGATTATCCCAGATTATAAACATAAAAATTTCCACAGCATGCCGTTGAAAAATTGACGTAAAAATATGAGGAAGAAGACTAAGAACACTTGCCCTTTGTAAGGTCAGAACAGTCAGACTGCGATATTGACAATTAAAAGGCTTATTCTAGGGAATGAGATCGATCAATCGAAAATAGAAAACAAGAGCAGACTTTTCGTCTTGACTTGCTAACCTGAGTCAAAACTAAGTGTAATTACCGGTCTAACTGTACAAAAGGAAAGTACTCCATGAATTTAATAACGTGACTTGAGGTAAAACTAAGTGTAAATATATTTTTTCGGCCGAAAATATAGCGAAAAACAGAAATCAACCACAAATTTTCATGCGGGCTTCGAATATGGGCAATATGGCGCCGTCCAACAGGCGAATATCTTTTGACTGAAATTTGGGGCCAAGCCTCCCCTCTAGTCTTATTTATGATCTATATGATGACAGCGTAGTACCCAGTGTTTTCTCAGCAACATGCGCGCAGGAGTTTGAAGTTTCTACGGAACACTCGTCTGATTCTAGAGAGCAAACGTTAATTTGTATGAAACACTTTACTTCTAGGGAAGGCATATCTACGCCTACAAAGAAGCTACGTTAGTTTCTACGGAAGAGTTTGATTTCTATGAAGCCCTCTTTATTTGTAGGGAATAATGCTGATGTTCTATGGAACGAGCAATGTCTCTTGTGGGCCACCGCATGTTTCTCAACATTTTGGTTAAATCGTCAGCATGTTGAAGTCTTTTGACAAATGGTCCAAAATGTCTTTAGCAGTATCTTTGAAACTGATTAAGATAATCAAATTTAACCGATCCGAATTTCTCATCAGAACAACTGGACACGAGCTCACACGACCTGATCGGTTGGATTCCATAGTCGGAAGGTCACTTGAGAGTAGTTCACGATTCATCAATAGACATCGGATGAACCAGTCAACAGAATTTCTCGCAACTTTTTGAATAGTTTAATAAAAAGGAAACAACCTTTTGGCGACTGCAGAGGCCATCCACTTGGCTCTGGACAAGCAAAATATCAAGTATATTAGCAAGAATAAGCCTTCCCCATGCACTGCTGAGGAAACTGTCAGAGTATTTCGCGGCCGAAGTATATGTCACAAGCCTTTGCCAACATTTTTCCCCTTTCCATTTCAAGTTTGTACAAAAGGAAATTTAGTAAAACTACGAATATATGAGCAATGCATGCCAGGAGCTCAATAAGCAAGACAAAAAACAACTTCGTAAATCGCCAATTTTGATTGGTCTCAAAGTTCCAGGAATATGCTTGCATATAAACTAAAGATACAGATTTTAACCATACCAGAAAAGCAGCATCGTTATCTTTATCCATTTTCAGTATGTGCGTACACTGCTGTTGGCAGGCATCTAAGTCATCCACCAACAAGTGTAGCTTGGCCAACGCCAACATGGCCTAAATTTGACGGTAATAAACAGAAGAACGATAGTGTTATTCATGTGAGAGAAACAAGACGCACTTTATTGACAACGTTAAAGTAGCCGATTTATACAAGAACAGCTTACATGTATGGGGTGTTTACACGAGGCCAGCCCAATTTTAGTTTGAAGTAGAAAAAGTTCAAAGATAGTGCTTTGCCAAAACGAGAAATAGAGGTAATGACGTTTCGATTGAAATCTCATCATCAGTACCTAGTTTGTTTGTTTTTGTTTTCAAAGAACTTTGCTACGGGTAACCTTTAAATATTTTGTAATTCTTCCAAATCTGTATATACACTGCCCAATTTCAAATGCAACTTTCTGTGTCTTGACCACATATATCAAACTAAACAATATTGATCGAGAATGATTAAGACCAAGTCGTAAAAACGAACAGAAACAAAGCTTAATAATATGTATAACGGATAACATAAATAACGAATTAAAGTCAATGTTAGTTTATGAAAGTGCCTAATAGTTGATGAGAGTTGGCTTTCCTAAGGGAACGAAATTTGCAACTTTCATCATCCTCGTTGGACGTCGAGTTTATTAAACAACAAACTTCGCCTGTTTGCAATTAACGTGAGTTTTATACCTTGGAATGTGAACTGTCGTAGGACAATGCTTCTCTGTATGACTTAATGGCTTGCTCATACTCACGTTTGCCAGCAGCTAACTCTGCTATATCACAACAGATCCTGTAAAATCAAATAAAAGGTAAAGTGATAACTTTTTCTTATGCCAGCATTTGAATATGGGAAGATTAATAAACACCCTAAAATAAAACTCACTTTGCTGCCTCTTGTTTTTGCAATGGTACTTGATCAGGTTGCTCAACGCCAACTCTTTTTAATACCCTAACAAAAAATAAAAAGAAAAGTTGGATTTAGCGCGCTTGCTAGATAAAGCCACAATGGTAATCAGACACAATTTACAACAAGGGGGACAGATAAAATGTTCCACTACTAGTTTTCGAAGTGAAGAAAGTTGTAAGCCAGCTTTCAACTACTAAATACAGTAGTTACTGTAATATAACGTTTTCTGACCAAAAGTTGAAGGTTCTTTCACAAGTTATCGGTTGCCAGAATGCAGCCGTTAACGGATGGGTGATAAGAAATGAATTACCTCACTATATATGAAATAAAATGATGCTGTACGTTAATAATCAGTGACATTGGTTTATCTTTCAGAGTATTTCAGAGCACTGAACAATTGTCGGTGTCTATTGCTTTTTTTGAATGTCAAGATTCGTAAGTCATTCTAAGTGCGGTAGTTTTGATGTGGATAACGAGTGCGTTTTCAAAATCGATCTCTTGACCCACAATCATGTATATTTGGCAATATTTGATCCTTAGTTGTTTAACGTTACATTTCAGACGGTCTTTTTTTCTGTGACCTTACTTCGAAACATCGTCCAGTCTCTTCGACATAGCTCCATTTGTAGTCACAGCAGCATACTTTATCAACTACATTTGTTTCTTTGTCAGCCGGTGGTTTGTCCTTCGATTAAGGGAATATCTGTTGCAGTGTTGGTTTGTTGGGTACAAGATGGGTAGTGTGTGTGGGGTGGGGGCGACGGAGGGTTGTAGCGAAAGTCTTTTCTTTTACTTACTTTAGTATCAAGTTTAATTCAACACTGCATGTGCGATCTACCCAACACTAGCATAAATTTACCGTTGTCTATCACAAGTCTGTGAATTTGATTGGCTGTTCCGCCGTTTACTATTAGCCGATAGTAAATAACAATGTCGTCACCTCACTTCGAGGTACATTTTCAAAATACTAATAATTTGTTTTTTGATGTAACTTTGAACTAAAAAATATAAAAAAATTAAAATTTATACCAACACAATTAGACAACTTGCCCTTGTTTTCTTTGAGGGATAGTGACCTCGGGCTTCGCCAACGTTCACCATCTGCTCTCAGTATAATTTCAAAGCTGAAAAGAGTTTTTCCAGCATTTTGATTGGGCCACTGAGCAGCTACTTTGAGTAAATAGTCACGACCTAGCGCGGTGACTATCACTTTTCAAGCACTTGTTCGACTTCGCTGGCATGAACTTTCCTCGTTTTCTCAGTTTTTATTCAAATTTTCGCCGGAAACTTTCCCAGTTTTTTAGTCTTAGCAGTCCCTTCTCACTGTTCTATTATCATTTTCTTCTAACGTCCGTTACACAAGGTATTAATTTTAACACTTTGTAGTTTTTTTCTCGTGGTTTTTTAATAAGCTTCGTTAGCACTATTTCTCGCTCGTATCATCAATTCTTTTTTTCTATGTATCATTCCTTTACATTTTCACCTGAAACTTTACCTGTTACCTTGTCTAGACTGTCCGACTCCACTGTCATGTCCTTCCGATTTATGGTATTTTTTCAGACTTTTAATTTTATTGAGTTGGCTTAGCTTTTGTTTATGAAACTTTGAAGCCAGTTAAAGACTGGTAAAACGAGTAAGGGAAAACCGGTCATAAAAATTGTTTGCATAAGCTATTCTTACAAACTGAAAACAATCGTATTTTTTGCTCTCGTATTCACTACTAAAATTAAATGATAAAACTATCAGTTACCTCAGTTTCAGTGAATATCGTTATATTTACCGCTCTCCGCTTTGCGGCTCGGTAACCGAGGCGATTCACCCATGATCACCTCAACTTCAAGAATTCATTGTCAGAAAATTCGTGTTCGTTAACTTATTACTGAAAGCTGAACACTAATTTTGTTCATGTGGGAGCTTGGTATGTGAGACCACCGGCGAACGTTCGTCAAGCTCGCGCAATCTTAGAAAAAAGATTTCTGAGCCCTAGACAGGAATCGAACCGGCAACCTGCTGATGACTGGTGAGACGCACTAACCATTGGATCACCATAACTCAGATAGTCAGCTAAGCTGCTGGTTCGTCATATGTGCTGCCTAAGTGGAACCCACGATATGATAATAACGTTTCATATACTCCTCGCTCCCGCATGAACAAAATCAGTGTTCAGCATTCAGTAATGTCATCATATTATCATATCGTGGCATCCACTTAGGCGGCACATATGACGAACCTGCAGCTTAGTTCATCGTCTGAGTCTTGGAAGCTTAATGGTTAGAGCGTCTCACCGGTCATCAGAAGGTTGGGGGTTGGATACCCGTCTAAGGCTCAAAAATCGATTTTCTCAGATTACGAGCTTTACAAACGTTCACTGGTCGTCCCGTTATCTTTTTGTTAATTATAAACTGGTGCTTTAAAAGCCGAGAACGCACAAAAGATAACTAAAACCTCATAGTCCACAATATCCTTAGGGTCCCAAATGCTGCTCCTAGGGCTTTGGGTATAATCAGAATCCCCAAAATTAAAATCCACGATACGGGCTGGTTACTCTGATTTCATATCTTTGTAATATCCTTATAAGTGTTGCAGTAATTTCCTTAAAATAAGGAAGGAGGACGTCGCCACGAGGTTGGTTGAAAGGGTCTACCGTGGGGAAAAATTGTAATTACAAATTTTGAATTTTTTTGCAAGACGGGGTTTCTTATTCATCTTTTTATTAGACCAAGTAGAACGGGCGTATTTTCATATTGAAAGTAACACATCAGGAACAAAAGTTGCTCTAACAAATCCCAACTAGTATAAACACCCATATATATACTCGTATAAACTGCATCGCATTCATTTCATCTCGCTTTCTTTCATTTAATTTCGAATTTATTCATTTTACTTCAATTCGCTTCACTTGAACTTAATTTTTTTAATCTTACTTCTTTTCAACCAAACAGAGAGCACTAATATCTAGTTTTGTAATAAAGCTAATTTACCTTATTTGTACATCTCTTGCGCGGGTCAATACATTTAAATTTTCTTCCATATTACTGGATTGTTGATGGATTTTGGAAAGCAAAACAAGTAGTTTACTTTCTTGCATTAGTGAAGCAACGTCGGTTCCTGTAACAGAAAACAACTGTTGTTCATTTTCCGGGGATTGTTACGAAACAAACAAAAGAAAACCTTTGTAATTAACAGACTAAAACGCTTTTTGACACTAATGACCTACCTTTTTGTTGTTCCATAGCAGTTTTAATCACTTTCTCTGCTTTCTCATAATTCTTCATTTTCATGTGAAGTTCAGCAAGATCATACCTTGTCATGGAAACATCGAAATGGGTTAATTAATAAAATACTTGAAAGTTTGAATGGTAAACATTTGCTATCTTTTTTAATACTTGTGAAAGAAAGAAACCAATTTCAACAAAATCTGTGGTATTCCACAATTTTGTTTGTTCGTTTCTTTTCGTATTAGTATTTCATTTATATACCTGAGAAATCCCTGATTTCCCGTCTTCACGGCCGCTTCGTAATAGTTAATAGCCTATTAAGAAAAACTGCAGTAAGAAATCTACAAAACTCGGTACCAATACAATCGTAACCCCAAGTACGCATTAAACATTACCTTGTTATAATTATGGGTTCTAATCATTGCCTGACCAATTTTACTGGCTAAAGTGCTATCTCTTGGATTCCTTTTCAGTGCTGCTGCGTAAACTTCGATAGCTTGCTCAGGCTAAAGAAGCAACGAAAAACCTATAATTGTAAACTGAATCTGAAAAAAATCTGTAAACGCTGCCGATACCAATGGAAAAATGACAGAGTATTTCTGTAGACGATTCCCATTCTGCAGGTGCCAAATCTATTATCTTTTCAGAAATTCATTAGTTGCATATAAACTTGGAGATTATCATCTGTTGTCCTTAAATTTGCATTCCTTAGCTGTAAACTTTTCACCTCCTTAAATTAATTTAAGTTAAATAAATAAATAAATAAATAAATTAATTAATATATACATATATATATATATATATATATATATATATATATATAACTACAGACGGAACCGTTTCGACCTTTTGGGCCTCATCAGTGTAGTGCTG
>JBAHVQ010000268.1:368852-390469 GCA_036872915.1 Nanipora kamurai | reverse complement strand
TTGTTTCGCATTCTATGCTGGGCTTTAATATTCCTATTAAAATTGAGATTCCCGCCTGGTCAATCTCTGGCTAATGTACCATAT
The DNA here is from genome assembly GCA_036872915.1 of Nanipora kamurai. Classification (NCBI taxonomy): domain Eukaryota; kingdom Metazoa; phylum Cnidaria; class Anthozoa; order Scleralcyonacea; family Helioporidae; genus Nanipora; species Nanipora kamurai. The sequence goes on along the minus strand of JBAHVQ010000268.1, from coordinate 390,385 downwards.
GTATGTATGTATGTACGTACGTACGTATGTCTGTCTGTCTGTATGTATGTATGTATGTACCATATGTAAGAATGTATGTATGTATGTACGGTATGTACCTACGTACGCATGCATACGTGCATACGGCTTAGAAAGGTAAAAAGTTGGTCAACTGTCCATTTATCTAGAAAAATTCTGACGTTTCGAGCAAAGGCCCTTCTTCAAACGTGTTTTTAAAGAGGAATTACAAGTAAACCAGCTTTTATACTTAAAGGAGTCATGTGATAAGAATTGACCAATAACGTGTCAGAAATACGGGGAAATCGAATTATGTATTCACTCAACATGAAGACAAAAACAAGAGAAATCAGGGTTGTTCAAAGGACTATTTACCGCTAATCCTGGGTTGAAATTTAAGCGGTTCCTTTATTGGACATGTTCCGTTTAATAACTTTCGTTCTAAAACTCATTAACAATTACTGAGGAAAATTCAAAAGAAATTATAGTTTAATCATTAATCTGATTAAATAAACATCAATTCTGTATCACGTTCACAGGCACTAGCGTCTGTATCAACAAGTTTTGCACCAGCTTTCCCGCACTCAAATTGAAATTTTACGGTAATAGTAATTTGTTCTAACTTTTCTTTCTACCCAATATTGATGTCAAATGTAGTAGTATGGGACATTTTAGAAGTCATTTACTTCTGTATACCCCGATACAGAACGGCCACTCATTTTGTAAATAGTACTTAAAACTTTCTAGGATAAAACCTTTGTATACTTGTACGATATATGAACAGAGAACTTTCAATATTCTTTCCTGCATTTGCAGTATTTCATCCACAAAGTTTTCACTAATCCTGGATTAAGCTAACCGCCCTTTGAATAGCCGGGTCCAGTGCATAAGCTGATGCAAGGCAAAAATAAACTTATTCGGGAGGTTGAATAAAAGTAGTGCGTAAGCTAATGTTTCCATCAGCCCACGCTAGATAAAAACAAGAACTTATCTGAAGATTAAATAAATGTAGTGGATTATCTAATGTTCCTGTATGTACGAACGTTCACCTGTTTGTTTGTCGGTTAGACAGTTTGTTTTTACCTGAATGTTAAACAAATGTGTGCACGTGGCAGCCTGGTGTTATTACAGACGGCATGCGAACGTTCGTCAAGGTCGTGTCCTCAGAAAAACTGTTTATTGAGCTACCAAGTCTGAGGTGGTGAGTTAAGGGGCAGTTTCGTCACACATGCTGCCTATGCAGAAGCAACGATATTATAATAATGTGAATGACCTAAATGTTGAACACAAACGTGTGGATCATAGGATGACACGAGTTTGACAAACCTTTACATGTCGTCTGCATAGTTTTTTTTTGGTTTTTTTTTCGTTTCATTGCTTCTTCGTTTATTTTTTTTACTTTGTTGTTATTTTTAGGTGCTTATGATTTTTTACTATGTTCTTCGTATAGTCTTGTTGCTTTCGTTATCGTTATTAACGAAATTGTTATTGTTGATCGTCTTTCAGACTCTTTCGGCGAGAGACCAAATCCTGTAACACTCCGTCTAATTTTATTTATTAAGAAAATCTTTAGGCAAAATAACTCATTTTAAATAGTGCTTATCTAATTACCTGTGCCATCAGTAAATGCGCATCAGAAAATCTGTCATGTTGTTCTAAACAATGTAACAACATGGTCTTCGCAAGCTCAATATCACCTAAAAGTTTATAAAAAAAATAACTCCCTGAAAACCCAACAAACCTACCTGAGCTACTATAAGAAAACTATTCGGCAACCTTTTGATTTACCTCATGGTGTGGGAGTGGCTAGAACCAATAACTAACATTACGAACTGTTTCCATACATTACTTTATTTCGATGAGAATAATACTGATGATTTGGTTGAAGTTTCATGCGATATTATGTACTTGTATGGTTAACCTCAGCCTATACATGTAGTATCAATTTTCCTGTTACATACTTGTATTATCTCACCATTCATAAATACTGTAGGTTAAAGATTAACCTCACACTGAATGAAACACCTACATATGAATCATATAATAACCTATCGTTTAGGATGTTATTGGCATTTTGTCTCTGTAAAGGCCCATTCACACGATCCGATTGTCTTCCATATGTATCTGATTTACATACAAAAATTCCAACTATACTGTTCGCCAGAAAATGCCCCAACTCGCGTAAGAAAATGCAGTCAATCACATGCATCTCATCTGGAGGAGAATGGGATCCCATTAATCGGGTCGTGTGAATGGGCCTTAACGAAGGAAAATCTGCAATTACAAGGTCAAAAACACATAGCGTCAATCCTGGTCAGTAGGTATTTAAACAATTAAGATCAGAGACATTCACCGGATAGCTTCCATCCTGCAGGCCAAATTAGTTCAGATGATTAGGTATTCCCTCAAGTTACTTTTTTGCTTCCTTTTTTGCGTCATCCTCAGTGTAATATGAAGTAAAAATCTCATGATCCTCAAACGCAGCAAAAGTCAACTTGAAAAAATGAACTGACCTGGGCGATTTCGAACTTGCATCTTCAGGTAAACGAACCACTTCTCCATCAATAGCGCTCAGTCACGGTGACGTCAGTGTTCAGGTTTTCCCGCATCTACCCATAATTCTTGCGGCCCCAACAATAGAAAATGGCTCATTTGCAGTAATTTGAAAGTCAATTTCAGTTCGTTTGTCCGCATTTCGTGCTATAAATAGTAGCTCGACGGTACGCTATTTAGCTGTCGGGTCAACTGCAAACATATACTCGTAAAATCCAATTTAAATGTATGAGAGACTCATCAGACAACCTATACTTACTCAGGAGAATGTGCAGATCTAAAACCAAGGCTATAAACGTTCCAACATTGTTTTTATGAACAATTTAGAACAAATGTAAATTCCCATTCAACCTTACACCAAGAAGATTATAACATTGTTCGTTGAGTGGTGTAAAAAAGTTTGCATTGGTAATAACATTGTTCCTTGCTTGATGCTATACAACAATGTTGAAAAGTTTAGCCTTGGTTTAAGGGTTGCATGAAGAGAAAATCTAATAATTATCCTGTTCCGAGTTTACAGCATAGCTCAATTAATAGAGAAGCGGTCCGGTCCAGCTACGTGCAGATGCAATATCAAAACTCGCTCCAGTCAATTCTCTTGTTCTAGTTGACACTGAATCCGTAGGATAATCATGAGATTTTTTGTTTACATTCAAGAAGAAATACATCATTTGATTCCTATCAAGCACTATACCTGACAAATAACGAACTTTTGCCATTAAATATAGGCCTGGCAAAAGGCCTGGTGCAGCTTTAGTCAAAGGATCCAGTACAGCTGCGCAACGTTTTAACATTGGTGAAGCTGGCTGACCACTGTTTTGTGGCTGTTGAAAGGAAAGTAACGAAATTCTAATGATTATTCCTGTATCAAATTTACTTCAATCAGATTTCTTCGTTGATTTTTGTTCTGTGGTCTTCAGCTTACCTCATTGGGAGCAAAGACTAAGTACTCTTCAATAACTTGCAATAAGAATTCGGGGTTTAACTTGAAGTAGTACTCACATCCAAGAGGAATACCCTACAGCGTAAAAGTGAATATTAAATGCTCGTTTAACTCCTTCCTTGCCACGGGGGGAGAAGATAGGCTGCTTGTTGCACCCTTTTTAGTTATCTTAGTAGAATGAACAGTTTGAAGGCAGTCATTTATCTTGCTGTGCAAACTGTGGTTAGCCAAGGACTCAGAAAAGCTCTTAACTTCAGACCGGACTCGAACCGGCAACTTTCTGAATGCTAGGCAAACTCTCTAATCATTAAGCCACTAGAATGCTAATTATAGAGTAAGGCTACTTACTACGGTATTCTTTCCTGTCCGAGAACTTTCCCCTTGACGAGTAAAATCGTCTGCCGTTAGCCAGAGTTAAATACTAAAGTCTTCACTGAGAACCTATACGGACAGGAAGGAGTTAAACTTGGCTTGCTGGACTTCAAGTCGTCAAATGTCGGTGTATTGACATCTAGCGATTTTCAGTCCAGCAAGCCATTACCGACTGACTCGTCCCAGGTTTAAATACGGAAGGTAACCTTGCTCTGTAATCTGAGTTTCAGTGGCTAAATGGTTAGCATTCAAAGTCTCGTTTGGAGCTCTAGGTTCATAACAATCCTTCATTTACGACAGTTTAAACCAATAAAGCATACAGCTTATTGACATGATAGCATGTGAGTGCGGCGAAGAGAAAGGGAAGCAGTGGAAATCAAAATTCGGAGATGTCGGCAAAAATTAATTTAAAATTACTAGAATTGTTGATAATTGAACTGGTCAAACAAAATAAAACTGGTTGGAAAAAATTGAACTTCAGTAAAAAAATCGTTTTCGTTGAAAAAAAAAATTTAGCTTGTATGTAAAAAATGTTAGAACAAGGTTAAAAATAGAATCACTACATACGTGTATTTACATGTCTGAATATCTTTATATTTTTATATCTATGTGTCTATAAATCTTTATACAACTAAATCAATTAAGGTTGTCCCTGACAAACCTGAACAGCCAAAGCCAATTGCGAAAAGTATGATAGGTATAGTAGGTTTTAATTACGGTTTGTGTAAAAAATTTGCAATTGACACAGGGAAAACGTACGATAAAGAGCCATAATTTTGACAGAAGTGGGGGGACTGGATGTTGAAGAAGTTGCTTCGCACCAGAAAATATCAAATAGAGCGATTTACCGGTACGGCGGTAAATTTACAAGAACAGAAAATGTCAGCACAGGCCTTATGTATCCATGGCTCTTTAGTTTCAATGCTCGAACATAAGGAAAACATTAATTGCAAAGTGATTCCCAGAGGTATAAACTTTTAGTTTCGCTGCTTTTGGTCGCACATGTGACAACAAATTCCAAGCTTCTTTAGGTCGGCTTGAAGCGAAGCTTTTCCCAATGCACAGCATTCGATGCAAGTAGCAGTGAAAGTAAACATGTGCCGTCCTAAAACAACTTTTCCGCCGTGACCTTTTCAAACTACTCTTTTTTCTTTTTGTAATCAGCAGCAAGTTCAAGTCACGCTGTTGACTTTGAAAGCCTTATGCTTCGGTTAAGAAAACAGTCACGGAAAAGACGTACCACAGCTCAGAATGAATAAGAGTTTGGGCAAAAATGCCGGTAAGATTAGTTACGTGCAACCGTCGAAACACTCAGACTTAGTTAATATGCTATCAAACGACTTATTTGCCATGTGAAGATTCTGGCAAACATGGCTAGTCTGACGTATACGTTTCGTCGCTGCCAAGCGACTCGTCAGAGACCTTTCTGATTTGTTGACCTCGTTGAACATCACGTCCAAAGTCCCGTTCAAACTAAAAATGTTGGTGGCAATCGCACCTTATATCATATAAGGATACCCGATTGCTAAGAAAGCCGAATTTAAATCACAGTGCAAATTGACGATGGAAATTGGCAAACATTGGAAATTGTTTGCCAATTTCCATTGTCAATTTGCATTGTGATGTGAAGATTTCTTTGAATAATGGTGTTCAAAAATATCCTTTTAATCCAATTATATTTTTCCGTGTTACCCCATTTCGTTCCAAATAATAGTCTAACATGCATGGTCCTGTCTTACTATAAACTTCTTCGACTATCTTGACCACGACTATCATTTTTTTCTGGATATCGCAGGAGTAATTCCATAATCACAAATTCTTCATGAAGGTGTATTGATATAGAAGCATAAGGCCGACCAATTACTGCCGGCTTACATTTCCTATTCTTCTAAATTTATCAACGTATCGGGAAACCAGTCTTTTGGTATTTCTAAGCACAAAGCAACTTCCTACATACATACATACATACATACATACATACATACATACATACATACATACAAACAAACAAACATACATACATACATACATACATACATACATGTACATACATACATATATACATATGTACATATACTGTATATATGTACAATGTTTTTCCACTTATATGGTGGTATTCCCTTGTCGTATATGATTTCATAGCCAAATCGGCGCTACGCGCCTCGTCACCTATGAGCTCATGTATATATGGTATAATTGTTAAATACATATACAATTATACCATGAACTCGAATTGTATATATATATATAAAAATTGAATTGTATATATATATATATACATATACAAACAACCAAATATATATATATACAAACAACCAAAGGCAGTCTTGGGTTACTTCATGATAAATCATCACCTGATGTGTGGCGAGCTCTGCTCGCCATACGAAACAAATTTGTAGTGATAAGAAATAAATAAAGTGACTCAAGACTGCCTCTGGTTGTTTGGATGTCGCTCTACTTTGGTATCGAGCACTCTCTTCATATGGTTTTGTTTTTAACAACTATATATATGTATATATATATGTGTATATGGGTTACTTCATAGCGTTTTACTACAAATTTGTTTCGTATGGCAAGTTGAGCCTGCCGCACTCGTCAGGTAGTGATCGCGTATGATGTTGGTGCCTAGGAAAATTGATAATGCCTACAGAGGTTACGTCATGCAATAAAAATGCGGGATAAATTAACAAATATTACAGAGAAGCGTTTTTTTCTATGTCTACGAGTTGTGATTAGTTCGTTTCCAGAATTTAACGAACTTAGCTCAGGATGGCAGATAAGGAATTTTTCATGCAAACATAAATTACATTTTTTGTGCTGCTAGAATACGCTTTACACCGTCTGACAATTCTCCACTTCAACGAAAATTTAATGTTACTGTCCTTTAAGTTCCAAATGTATTTGCTTAGGGCCGTGCTATTTCTCTGAGACGGGTTTCTAAAGGAGCTCGTGTGATTGTTATATCGGGACTTGAAGGTGCCTTGAACTAATCTAAGTGAACTAATCACAACTTGTAGACATAGGAAAAAACGCTTGCTCTGTAATATTTGTTAATTTATCCTGCATTTCTATTGCATGGCGTAACCTCTGTAGCGTGATCACTACCTGACGAGTGCGGCAGGCTCAGTTTGCCATACAAAACAAATTTGTAGTAAATCTTTATGAAGTAACCCAAGTTTACCTTGTCTGGCTATTGTAATTCGCTCCACACTATGGTATTGAGTACTGTCTTCGTATGATTTTTAAAAAATCTCACTTATCTATCTATCTATCTGTATATATATATAAAACGATATAAAAAATTGTCGAATGTTCAAACAATAGAATAAAAGTAGAGTACTGCATGCATAGACAGTGTTAAACGCAGTGTGTAGGGCTAAAAGCGTCAGGGAACTGCCCAAAATTTAGATTGGTAGTACTACTCGAAAAGTCAGTTCAAAAAACCCAAATTTTCGGCAGTTTTCTAACACTTTTGACCTTATACACGTCGTTAAATGTTCACTTGGTTAATAATGGAGCTGGACGTTGCAGTAGGAGGTGGAGCAGAGATGTTATTGTAACAATAAAATGGATTATATACAGGTAAAAACGGTAACCCAATTTTCAAGCTCAACGCTATTATCAGACCAAAAAGTTCTGCCATTTACTTAATCATTTTTCCATAATTATATTTAACAAATTCAGTTACTGAAATCCATCGAATATTACGAAATTAAGTCTGAGGGAAAGAACTAAGCCAAACAGCTACTTAATGGCCTCAGCCAAATGCCATCAAGTACAACCTTTTGTTTATTATGCCACACTGTAATGAGGTTTCATCACGAATTTCCTAAGTACTTGCAGACCTGAATTGCCCGATTCCTTGCAACAGTGTTGAACTATATTGAGGTTTAACAACGAGGGAAAATAAAAATGCACCTGTAAATCTTTAAAGTGAGTATCAGTACATTCATTGAGTAAAGCAATGACTGTTTCAAACTTCTTCTCCCTCTTCCGTGCCAAAACTGCACTAAGGTAAGATAATTCCTACAAGAAAAAAATATGAACATTTGTGAAATAAGAAAGATAAAATGATAAGTTATAATATGCTCTTTGAAAGAAATTTAACAAAACAATCATCGTTAAATTCACCAGAACGAACTAAAATTTGACGAAATTTATATCTGATTTAAATTGAAATTAGAGTTACAACAACGTCTCATCATTCAGGGCTGACCTAGGATTTCTAAAACGGGGGTCACACATTTTGTCCTCATAGAATAAATGTGCCCATGCTTTTGATAGAACACGTGCCTCAATGTACAACAAATGGTTTTACAGGAATAGTTTTTATTTTAACAGTCAGGCTTGCTCCCCCCGCGCACCTGCATTCGCATCTGTCAAGCATTCCTGAGAAATGTTACCACAATATATTGTACATTTTTTTCTTTCTTAAATGAGCTTTTTGATTAACGATACGAGAAGGTAAATTTTATTGTAGAAAAAGTTAATGGGGATCACTGCGCTATCTTATGAGTTAGAAGAGCGCTAAGAAATCGTTTTGAAGCGTCACAGTTGCGGTAGTAATTGCACGAACACTTTTCTAAGTGCCCATGTACATCTACAAAGCATGATTTTTGCGTACGATCGTTCGCCCTGGTGTATGTATTAATCCTTCAGAAAACAATTCCGGCTTACCATTCGCTCACGAATGTTGCAGTACCCCCTGATGACTTCTGTGACTGAACCGTATACATCAGGAAGAACATTCGTGTTCGACCATCAATTGATATCGATTACGTCTTTCTGTGGATTAGGTCTGCCGTGAACTCCACAGAACGAACAGCTTATTTATTAATTTTAGCTCCTATTTTGTTATGCTATGATTGATATTGGTGTGAAGAAATGGCGCGGCTTAGCGAACAACAAACTCGATCGAAATAAAATTTTCAGTACCAATTTTCACTGCCTCTGGGATAAATTATTTACACGTACTAGATATATTATACAAGGGCGTTACTGACGATCGGGTCTTACTGTCGATCAGGCGCTACTGTCGATCGGGCCTTACTGTCGATCGGGTCTTACTGTCCATCGAGCCTTACTGTCCATCGGGCCTTACTGTCCATCGGACCTTACTGTTCATCGGGCTTTACTGTCCATCGGGTTTTACTGTCCATCGGGCTTTACTGTCCATCGGGCCTTACTGTCCATCGGGCCTTACTGTCCATCGGGCCTTACTGTCCATCAAATCTTACTGTCCATCAGGCCTCACGGTCTATCAGGCCTTACTGTCTATCAGGCCTTACTTTCTATCAGGCCTTACTCACGTCGACAGGTTCTCGTCTGGTCATGATCTCTGTAATCTAAATGCAACTGCCTTACGTTTTTGAAAGCTGAGCAGTCGTGAGTTTGATTTGCATCTGGCCAAGGCTTAAAATCACAATCAGGTAAAATACATCTGGCACTGATGTAGTTCTAAAATTTATCTCCAACAAATCACAATCTTGAATTCATTACTATTTTTTGTTGGTTTTGAGTTTAATCTGGGCGTTAAACAATAAAAGGGAAAGACGTCGGTCAGGTTTTGGGGGAGGAGATGTCACTGTCATAGTTGCATCACTATGATTCGATCAATAAATTGGTTTGGCACTCAAACTGAATATTTTTTCAGCCACCCCAACTGATATTCAAGGCTTCAATCTGAATTTTAAACAGACGTAATTCCAAAGTTCAAAATAATTCTTACAGCTGATTTCCCGATGGACTGCTGAATCTCGTTAAGGAACTCCAACTGTTGTTCTGCATCATCAATCATATTTTCCACCAACTGACATCTTATAATTCCTAGAGAAAACACAACAAATACTCATTATTACCACCACCATCCACTGAACATCTGTACAGCGTATAAAGGGACTGGAGGCGAGTTTTTACCTATTTTTTTCCTGCATACTTTAATTTTCTGAATAAATTTTAGTAATGATATCTATGAGTGGTTTCAGTGAAGCCCTGTAACCTGTAACATTTGCAAATTACACAATAATGTCTTAGGAAATCTTGCTTATCGGCAAACTGCAATCGGAAAATACAAATTACACAATAACGTCAAAAGATGAACAAAAGGAACGTTAGAATGTTGGATATTGATAGGTAGTTTCTTCAGATAATTTTTCAATTGTCTTTTTTGCTGCAGTAACCCGTAACCATTTCACGAGTGTCTCTTGTTCAATGTTATGACAGTTACAATACCAATTAGAAGTGCCTCTTTCATTTTTAGATAATAGAATTTATCTTCTCCGACCCGATATTCAGATATCAAGATATTCATATATCTTTCATCAGATGCCATTTCTGCATCAAAAGGAAGAATACGGTCATATTCTACAGGTTCCATACAGCAAATGATTTATTATTCATTACGTGGGTCGCAAATATGGAACGGCATTTTGCAGAAATATTTTGTATTAGGTTCTTGAAAACATTTTACTCTTTACAGTCCAATAAGGTATATTTATTCCTTAATAGTGCAGTTGATATACATGCAGAAATTCCACTAAGTGTCTTAAAAATATAGACTGAAGGAGAACGGAAGGAGAACTACAAAAATACAGCCTGCGATAAGTCTCTGGTGTTATAATATGTAAGTAAAAATTGCAAAGGGCGTCAGTTTGACTGGTCCCTGAGAGGCCTGTAACATACCACGCTGGACTGCTTGGTGTGAAAAAGCTAAAACCGAGGTGAAAAACAAGAGAACCTTACGCTTCTATTGTACAAGCAGTAAAACGTTCTCGAATGATTTCATTGGGAAAAAATTTAAATGTCATTTTAACAGCAACAAGTCGTAAAAATGCAAAGTAACCCTTCCGTCAAGGAAACCAAAAGTGACCTTGTATGAAAATAACAAATATGACAGAACTAGTTATTTTGATGAACAAAAAGTCAACTAAAATGGGCACCACATGTCTTTCTGCCCCGCATTGAAAGGACTGTATGTGTAATTTTTAAAACGTAAAAAAGTGGCAAACGATTGGTTTTCGGCGGACTGAAAGAGTTGATAATTAGCTACTAACCGGTCAAGGCAGGGACGCTAGTTTCATCCAGATTCATGGCTGTTCGATAACTTTTCATTGCATCACGGATTCTTTTTTGCATTACTAGTTGATTACCAAGCTATGAATCGTCACATATGCCAATATTATGGAAAAGCAGAAAAAAATCAATGAATGACATACTATACATAGTCATTACAACAAAAACACTAAATGAAATGTTTATGGTTCCAAATAATTTCCCTTTGTAACAACAAAATATTCTATGGCTATTAAATACTACATTATTATCTGCTAAGTCACCTCGGTGGCATATTCAGCACTTGTCTCGCAAAGTGATTGTGCCCTAGCCACTAAATCAAACGTTTGCTGAAGAACCAATGTATTGTGCCCACACTGTGAAATGACAAGAAATAAAAGTAAGTCAATTAAAAAATATAGATATTTAAATCCGTATGTGGCCATCACTAAAATTACTTCCAAGTTCCCAGCAATCTCATAGCAAAATTGGGCTCCTAACTTTAAATATACTGGTAAATTGTTTTGTAGGAAGTTAAGGCAAAATCCTTAGCTCATCTCACCGATTAGCAATTAGTTATTAGGCAACGAATCGAATTTCGTCACCCTGTAAGATATCCACCAGTTTATCAAAGACTAGAACTCGCACATGTATCCCGATCAAGGACATTTCGGTTTGTACAAGCAGGTACGAGAAGTAGGTTTTGGGCTGTTTTAGAAACGTAGGGTATGAGACTCTATCTACTGCGTATTTAAGCTCACGTTCAGTTCTGGTTCACAGCATTTCAAGGAGGGCTACACGCATGCAACAACATTGCTTACAAGGAGAAGTCATTTTTCGAAACCTAGGCAAATTTTGTCGATACTTATGAAAATAGCGACTTTTTAGGCTCACACGTATAAAATGCTCTAACACTCAATGAAAAAAGTTGACGGAAAAATACAATTGTAAATTTGAACCTCTCAGTTGCCAGCTTAGACGTTCGGACAAAGCGGATACATGTACATAACCGTAGGTTGATTTACGGTATCAAGATATATCGGTAAGGTATCGGAGAGCCTAAGTAAGAACAGGATACTTTCTGGTCAACAAAATACACTGTATACTTTAGTTTAATTAGGCGTTTAGTAAACAGAAAGAGAGCTTATTCTTTCTCCATTCAAGTTTTTGCATACTTCTGATGTTCGAATACTTAATAGTTTATATAATAAACATGTGTAAATGAACAGCGTGCATCCTCTTACCACTCTGCTAAACAGTTGACCAGCTTCGTAATACAAGTAATGGCTTTTGGGTTCATGACGATCAAAGTATTGAATTAATTCTCCAAGAGTATCAGCAGCATCATGGTATTTTCCTTCCCGGCATAACAGAGATAAGATTTTCATTTTATGGGCCTCAAGAGAATATCGATTCAGCGATAAACACCTTACATAAAAAATGTGAGCAAAACCAAAATCGTTAATCGACTGAAAGCTTAACGGTTAGCAACAAACAGTTCAAATACTATTTCTATAATTTACAACGTCTTGCACAGGCAATGAAACTGAGAAGAAAGACGATCATGCGTGACTGGTCATGATCGATCAGGCAAGGTGCGACTGCAATTGACTGTATGCATCAAAAGTTTAATAGGCATAAACATATGCCAATTTGTCATATTTTCTTTACATTTAACTACCCCTCACTAAATAAAGCCAATCACCAAAGTGCTCAAACGCGGAACTTTAGATCCCTGTGCTAGTATCTCTCACTAAGATTAATTTTTTACTAAGCAGTAATTTCTAATACTGTATTCCTTCAAAATTGATCAATTTGAACTGAGATATTTCGTATGGATATTATAAAAACAAAGCTATGGGTAAGCGTAATTACATAAAATTTGTTTGAAAAAGCACGCAATGGCATAAAATTTGGTTGCGAAATGTAGACATGATTTCAAAGTGTGGTGGCATAGGTTATGGGAACAATCGGTGATACACATTATATACAGAATTGGAGAATGTGAGTGTACGGGTTCTCATGCGTTTAGCCGTTATATTGTAGCGAATACATACAATGTAAACTAGGAGAAGAGAAGGATAAGGCGTGACTAAACTTGATGATTATAACTGAGTAAGACATAGAATTTAACATTTAATGTGATAACAGGCGTGACGGGATCAAGTGACTAACATACATGTAAAAATAAGCTACATACAAGTGTGTAATAAACATCCAGGATGCATTCATGGGAAATAAATTGACACATTCACGAACCTTTGAGCAACGTCAATTGTCTGCTCCCAATCCTGCAAAGCAAGCTGGACTTTCATCTTTTCAACTAATGCAGGCTCAAATTCTGGATACGAGACGACAATCTGAACGAAATAAAAAAAACCAACGGAAACGACAAACTTTGTTCAACTAAAAATTTTTAAACTTATTTACAACTTGGGATATTACCATTCAATCAATATTTCAACTATTCCTTACTTGGTTAATCATCTCTAATGCCAAACTGAAGTTGTTTTTCATCACTAGATACTTTGCCTTTAAGAAAGAATACAAAATAGTTAACTGAAGCCAGAAATTATTAAAGCAGCTAAAATGAATAATCCTACCACATACAGGTAATCTACCGGGCTTTGTACAACTAGCTCCTGATCACCTGATGACGGGCCAGTAGCTAAACCACTATGTTCATTGACTCAGGTGGACAACAAATACTCGCTGCTCTGCGGTGTGAGCTAGATCAACGTGTGCGGTCTTATAAAAGTCTACTGTTTCATGGTTCACATTCGAAATTTCCCCTCGACGTTGTTCTCGTACATGTAATTCAATGTAAATACAACGGAAGTGGATTTCCTAAGTGACAGTGTATCTGTGAACTGTTTACGACGTATTGAGGAAAAACAGATTACTTGGTGATGACATAAGTGCGCATGCTCTGCATAGATTGTTTCAGCAAATACGAAGGGAACCTCGCCTATGTTTTTCTCTAACAATCCAGTGAACAAGAAGAAATGCTTAATTTTTCGTTCTCAGATTATTCTCGACGTTTTCTTGCTCGATATATGTAACCGTCAGCATTTCTATCAGTTGCTTCAACGTCATCTTTTTGACTAGAATTGATAAAAGCATTTCAAAAGAGTAAAATAACATTCAAAGTTCATTGCACCGTCTATTACGCTTGGTTTCGTTCAAACTTAAAACATAAGCCACTTTCATTATCAAGGCTCAACTCGCTAACGTGCCAATCGATGTAGCATCAATTGACCGCTACAGAAACGCCGAAAAGACTGGATTCTGTGTAACCAGGGCGAGCTATGATTGGTCGTTATAAACCTTCTGTCAATCACAACTCGTACAGGTTATCCAAACCCAGCCTTTTGGCGGTTTTTGCAGCGGTCAATACCTCAAGAACCATGACCAGCCGACAACTTTAAAAAGTATAAAATAAAACAATTTCCGAAGAATAATGTCATCTTGAAAACTCAAGATATGAGTCAATGCAAGGCAAAAATATTGTTGAATCTGTGATATTTCGACTTTATTTCAAGATGAGTTTTCAGGATGACATTATTCTTCGGAATATGTTTTATTAATACCTCAAGTGTTGGTGGTTTTTGTAGAGCATGGTCAATACCTCAAGTGCAAATTTGTTTTCCCAAAATTCGAAAAAATCAAGCTCCCTTGATGGGCAGTTTTTTAAACAATCTTGACACGAATATATTTCAGAATCATCCTCAGGGTAATATGAAACGATAAATTCATATTGACACGATAAATTTCCTGACTGTTTTTCGGTATAAATTAATAAAAAACGAAGCTAAAGACTAAGCTAACAACAAGCATCTGTACTGTTCTGGGATTACAATATACATCGTACTTTTCCGAAAAAGGCGTCGACATTCCGGGACGAGTCAGATCTGAAGAAAAGAAAGTAAAAAAGACGTTTCTTTATCACAGTGACAGCAAACTGCAAAGTTTAAGCAGGCAATAGAACTATATTACTGCGCAGGAATTTTTTTCCTTGGTTGAATAGAACGTATGGAAAAAGAGAAAAAATAGTAATGACCTTTAAAAATATACAGTACTATAGAGACGGATTTATGGGAATGGTATTCAAGGGCGTGTATTAACTTCTTGGTGCCCGATTCAGTCACCAGTGACTGATGGAGACTTTTCTATTTTACATTGGCTAACGCCAAACGATTTTACTCGTCAAAGGGAAAATCCACAGTTACCATGGAGTTAAGTCTATAAAAAAATCCTGCCGTGACACACATTCCGATATAACTTTTCTGAGGCCACATCTCCAATTCTAAACTGAATGCAAAGCCTGAACTATTGCTAAGTTTGTATGTATCATAATTTACCCATAAAACTGATTTTGTAGAAACGTCGTTCTAATGCTTCCAATCCAATCAAAAACTTAGGACGATTTTATGGCGTGTATGGACAACTGTTTCGTCCAATCAGAAGCAAGAAATGTTTGTTTCACTGAATTGATACAGAAAATTTAAATATGTATAAAACTAGAAGTTACTATTGCAAGGAAAGTGCTGCCTCAAGGGGCGATATTGTGTTGGTCACAGAGCGACACGCAGTCCATGTGCTCAGCAACACGTCGGTACCCAATCCGGGAGTTGCTATAGTAACCAATGAATCCTCTGGAGAGGAAAGCTCTATTATATGTGGGGGAACATTCTCATATTTTGGAATTGTACAGTATCATTTTGACCGTCAAATTCATTCACGTCTTAGGAACGGCAACCTGTTGGGGTCACTTGTTTTAGGACTTCTCACATGATCTAGCCTGTCTCGATACCCCCCAATAAAGATGGCTAGGGAATAGGAGGCAGAGATCATCTGGTCTACGTATAATAGTATATAAATACTGAGAGCTACAAAATTGATAGGGTTGTCGTGTATAAACTTAACGTGGACACATTAAGGTTGCAAATTTTCGGGTGTCGTCACAAGGACTAATGTGTGAATGGGTCACTTGTTTAACTTGTCAACTGGGCAGCGACAACAAAAAACAGTTGGTAACTCGTTCAACAGCAAAGATCCCCGACGTGGGATGTGGCCCTGATTCTCGAAGGCATTCAAGATTATACTGTCTCCTTACAGTAGGACGTTGTCAACAGTTGTCGAATTCCACTCGAGTAGAGGAACGGCTTGCACGTTTAAAAGCGCCGGTACTGTAAATTCTTGAAGGCCGGAAGACAGCCTTCCACGCAATAGCCCACTGAAGCTTTCTTGACCTTGTTGAATACTTTCGGAAGCAACAAGGAACTTGACGGAACTGTAGTAACGCCATTAATTATTGGCGAGAAAAAACGAAGTTTCCAGTGTTATATAACGGAAAATACAACGAAGACCACCTCAACGACAACCAACATGCCACCAAAACAATTGCACTTGAGGTGGCTCCCTACAGTTTGTACAGTATGTTTACAGGATGCAATTAGCACGTATGGGCATTTCTATCTTTAAATAGTTGTAAATTCGGTATAAAGTGTGTCTAAATGTACAAGAAACAACACAAACGTGAAGTATTTGTCGAATTGTGCAATTTTTGATTGTTAAGATGGTCATAATAGCGTTGGAACATCGGCATATTTTCAAAATTATCACATTTAAGACACATTACCATCGGATTTCTTCGGTGAATTTTTCTGAAAATTGGTATGAGGTTAGATATTCCACTACAAAATACAATATCAAAATATCACGGTAGGTTGTCAGGGTAGATTTTTTTGCAATAGACTTCGTAGATTATGCAAAATTCTGTCTTATTAAAAATTTTAAAAATGAGGTATGTTATTGAGCTTACTCTGTTTGCTTTAATTGTCAAGTTTAAAAGAAATTCACCGAAGCAAGAATCCAAAACCTTCCCATTTGTAGTGACGCGGTCGGCGCTGTCGTGATACAATAACGATTCGACAAGATCGCTATCTACGGATGCAAACCCAGCAATATTTAGCTACGGTAATTTACAAACACTGTACGGCTAATTCACAATATTACGAGCAACCAGCGAGCAAATACCGAGCAACAAACATCCAGAATCTTCCAAAATCGAGATGTGGGCAGCCATATATAGCTCGGCAAATGGACTGGACACGAGATAGACACAGGAACGCAAGAATAGTGTGAGGAGGCAGCACTCAATACATTACTGCAAGAGAAGCGCTTTTGTGCGTTATTTCCGCACTTGCTAATTTGTATTAGTCTGCCAGAACTAGTTCGCTTCGCTTACTCATTTGATTTTGAAAACTAATCTACATTTCTAAAAATGCTCAATGGCCAGTTTTAACTTACGCAGTGATACGGACTGATCACTGATCATTTTACGACGCAAACTGAATTGCTTTATATAAGTTCTCAATTACCTTTGTAAAGCTTCGTCTAAGAATTTGACGGATTTCTTCACTGCAGAGTCTCTTCCACTAGTTAGGTCAATCCAGCCACGGAGAACTGTACCCTAAACATACATCGGTACTTGGTGAACAGCTACAATCTATTAATTTAATACTACAGTAATTGTAACTTGTTAATTAATCTTGTCATTTTTCTTTAGTATTGTAATACCATGATTACCTCGGTTTCTTATGCTTAAGGACATTTAATTTTTTAAAATTTTTTAACAGCAAGCAAACCTAGCGTAAGCCCCAGACTAAACATGCTTCGTGTATGGTCTGTGTCACAATCCCCCCAAAAAACTGCATAATTTAATGGAACTTGCATAAATTTTTATCGCCTGGCGGTGAAAGTGTTAACTTCATGGGACAACATGGGAGATTAAAGTCTTTGAAAATCTTGCTGATCAAACTGTGGAACACAAAAGAATCAGAAAAACTCTGAAATCCAGACAGAACTCGAACCCGAAACCTTCTGATGCTTGCCAGACGCTCTAACCATTGAGTCACCAGAACTCAGATGACAGAGTAAGGTTACATACGGTATTTAAACCTGGGACTAGCAAGTCGGCAAAGAGTTGCTGGACTGCAATGCCCGATGGTCAAAGCAACTGGCTAGTATCAGAAGGTTGCGGGTTCGAGTCCGTATGGGGCTCAGGGTTTGTGTCTACACTTTTATTACACTTTGGCTCAAGAACAAACAAGATAGCACAGCAGAATACACGGAATAAAGGCATTGCAAATAAGTTTATTAGATCTAACGTTTCTTATGCGAATTATGTAAAGTACCACCTGTGTAACTTATTATAAATATATCGCACGTGTAACACTACGACCATTCATCTTCTGACGATGTTGGATGACGCAACGAAATGTTAGAGCTAATAAACCTATTTACAATGCCATTATTCCGTGTATTTTGCTGGGCTATCTTGTTTGTTCTTCGTCTACGATTCCCACGTGGTTCATCAATCGCTGAAGTATCAAAGACATATTTTGGCCCGGGACATTTGACGTCTTTCGTAAGGGAGAGTACTGCTAGTTCCCCACATACTGTTTTCTTTTCAGTTATCATAACATTACAAACTAATATTATTGAATTTCGGGTTTTTTTGAGCTTTTAAACCCCCCCGTTCGGGTTATTTTGTAAAATTCCATCGAAACTACGGCCTTCAGGAATTTTACAAAATAAACCTCATTGTGCGGGATGTTTAATAGCTAATACATCCCATTTAATGATATTACTTATAAATATAATCTATTTAAAAGAATAGCCTACGTATCTTTTAAATTTTATGCTTGCCTTTACCCGAAAGATGTAGCAGTTAGAGCATCGAAACATTAGTTCTTTTTAACTTGTTATTTCTTACATTATTTATGTGGTTTAACGGCCAGTAATTGTCGAGTTAATAATCGCGGTTTCACAGCCATTTATCGCACTTGTCATTCGACTAAAAATAAAGGAAAACCTTTCCTATATTGTCCTTTCCAATTACCCTTACCTCCACTGACCCAGGGGACATTTTTAACATACGATCAACATATTCCCTTGCTTTGTCGTGACGACCAGTATGCCACAAGAACATGCCAGCAAAATACAAGGCATTTTCTCCACAACTTGTTCGAGTCTGTTTAAGCCTTGCTTCCAGCTGTTGAACGCTTTCCTTGTCAATCATTTTTGCCTTTTTATGAGCATATATCAAAGCCATTAAACTGCACAAAATGACCTCTTGTTTCTCCTGAATGGTTTCTAATTCTCTTATACCTTCAGAAACTCGATCTAATAAAATATATGATCATATTTTTACGATTTTTTAATATTACTTTACTATAAAAGATATTTTTAAATATTTTAAAAGTTTTAACTACTAGGAACATAAAGATCAGAATTGAGTCATATCACATTCAAATGCCTCATTATTTGCTAAAAGTGCATTATGGGTAGAGGACAGTAGTGGGGCAGGAATATTTCATATCTAATAGATCAACAGAGCAGTGTGGTGAGTATAATAGCAACTTGGGGCAACAGCTGCAGGAATAAATATATTGAGCTGAGTTAGTAATTGAAGTATCTCCCACAATAACATGGTACAGGAACGCTGTGCTGAATTCCTATATTTGTTCCCCTCCCATCTTCCTACTCCTATGTTGTGGCAAACTCAACTAGTGCACACTACTTCATTGTAAAGCAAGAAAATCCTCATATTACAACTTTTTTGATTAGTCTGAGACGACATTTCAAATTGTCTAGCTAACAGATGCACTAAGGGATGGACCATTAGAAACATGATCAGGAGAGGGCGGTGCCGGGGACCTTGTCTAATATATTCAAATTAGCAAAATTTCCTGAGACTTTTTATTCAGATTAGTTGTTCATTCACGCACGCGTGACGTGCACGTGGACGCTTTTAAAGGGAAACTACAGGAAAATTCCGGTGACTTAAAGGGAAACTGAGACTGTGAGTAACACAAGGCGAGAGTAATGTTGTAAAATTCTGCAAGGAATGGAATATCTTAAAAACGAATCATCTGTGTGTGATTTTTTGTTGTCGGGGAAAAGGCCTGGATAGTGGGAAAAAAGTAGAAAAAATTAAAAAGTAAAAGGTACTTTAAAAAAAACGCAGGCAACAAGAATGTAACAGAAAAAAAGTTGCATGCTCAGCAACAGCCCCAAGGGCAATTTACTAACTTGCAAAAAAATCCTAACGGTATGTAAACATGTAAAATCATTTTATTTTTATATTTCTTTATTGATGCCCATAATTTTTTTCTCCAGTACAGTATGTGTAGTTACTCCCCTTAAAGATTCTTTTTTACAATCTTTTGAAAGTCAAACCTCTATTCCTCCACAAATCAACTTTATATATTAACCACCTATCAAAGTTACAAAATACAAAAACAAACAAGTGGCAAAAATTTCAGTACATGTTTGACAGGAAACTTTTCCACCAAAAGATCATTGAAAAAAAAAGAATTCAAATTTTAATTAAAAATTAGATTAGGGGCCCAAAATTACTGATGTAATAGCCAGCAATTATCTCAAAGAAAGTAAGAGCAAATAATGTAATTGTTTTTGTAGAAACTAATTGATCTTATTAAATTTTTTAAAATTGATAAGTGAAAACTAGTAATAAGAACTGTTTTTGGCTGTAAAGCCTTAATCAAATGAGAACACAAATCACTGTAAGTTTCAGTTTATGCCCCGTTTGAGTGCCACCTTGTGATAACTTGTGTTGAGCTTGTTAAAATTTTTTTTGTGTTGAGCTTGATGTCAATTTTGACATCTTTAAAAGCCATCCTCATAGATTATGAGAGAAAAACTCAAAGAAAAACAGGGAAAGGTACTGACAAGCTTTTTAAACCCATAAATTTGCCATAATGACATGAGAACTAGCAGTAGTGCAAAGCTTTGGACAACTTGTAGCACTGTTTGCCTAGTGGCATTGCAATTTGCGGTAACTTGCACTCTCGTTTGATAATGGCTTAAGACACCAGCTTATTTTGTTAGTGGCTGCTACTCAATGTCTACTGACAGTCAGATATCAAGTGGTATAGCTAAACATATTGCAGCATTTACATTAAGCCACGGACACACAGTAGAACACAGCACACAACAATGCAGTAATTACTAAATACCAGAGATGAGAATGAGATTTGAAGCCAGCGAGCAAGCGTACATTTAGCATCCCATATATATTTTTACAATGTTACAACAGTGTTGTTAAGCCAAGGTAACAATATTGTTGGAAGGTTAGTATAGGTTCCCTATTATCACAATTTAGATGCATTATATTTTTCTGAAGTTTATATTATATGTGATACTTCATACTTCCAATAGCAGTTCAGCAGAAAAAGAATCACTTTTGGTATTTTGCTTCTCTAGGCCAGACATGATTTTTTACAATGGTTCAGCAGATGATTTTTAAATTTTTTTCCCCTAATGATTCAAAGCATACTGAAAGAGTAAAATTAGGGTGAACTGTGTTCAATACGAGAATTCAACAACAACAAGACATTATTTATTCGGCGCCAAAGATGTGTCAACGTTAAAACACATACACTATGGGTTACTAAAACACATACACTACAAGGAGATATGACAACAACATAACATTTCCCCACTAAGATAACTAAAATGTAACTTGTATCATAAAGGTATATAGAAGAACGTATAGCATTGTCATTCAACGATATCTTATGGGTTTATT
>JBAHVQ010000268.1:318054-339715 GCA_036872915.1 Nanipora kamurai | reverse complement strand
GGCTTTTATTAAAATACTATGCTGGGCTTTAATATTTATCATCAAATTACGATTCCCGCCTGGTAAATCGATAGCTGGTATTACTGTATGGGTATTATACTATACATGCGCACATACATTGCAATACGTTAATAAACGATGCATACATTACTTTGCGGTACACATATAAATGCATTACATTGCGTTTATTACGTTATATGACATTACCTTACGTTGCGTTGCCTTACGTTTCGTTACATCACAATACATCGTATTACAGGCTAATGATGGTTGCAAATACTAATACTGGTACAAACGCTTAACATTAACTGTGTTTCATCACATTTCAGCGTGAATAATGAGTCAAAACGGAAGGAAAGACCAAAACTTGTCAAGCATAAACCAGTTGTTAGTGACAATACACCTGCTAATAAACCAATGAAAGCAAGTAATATTTTCTTTCTTGGTTTGTTCTGGGCAATTGGATTTGCATGTATCATCAAAAACTTGTGGATTATGGAACTTTTGACCATTCCCTTTGGTATCTATTTGATAAAAAAGCTTCTTGTGTATATTGGCACTGATAACTTCTTGTACCAACGTTCTGAAACTATCCATGGAAGACTTAAACAATGGTTGAAGGACAGGAAAGATGTCCTAGCTCCAGCTCCCGTGCGTGGATTGGTGAGGACAGTTATGCTGGGTGATAAAAAGGTAGTTTGTTAAGGTTTCGTAGAGATACTGTAGGTGGAGTGATATATATCAAACCATTAGTAGTCGTTACTACCTAGTGTCCCCGTGATGTAGAGTAAAATCAGGACCTGATGCTAACTTTTCATCTTAGAATCCAAGTTGCTAGTCTTCCATCTTGTCAGGCCATATTTCCAACTTGCCATCTTTCCAACTTGCCAGGCAATAAGGAGTTGACGCACTGCAGTTTCCCGACTTACAGCGTTTCGGTTACCTTGCGCGAGACTATATTTAACCTGTGTCCTTAGTAAATGGCCCGATGTTTCCCTTTGACACCGAGTGTCTCCGTTAAAGAAGGCAGAAAGCCACAGAAAGGCTATATTTGTTCCGTAAGTACTATACTTGTCGAGAAAGCTTGCTGGGAAGATGGTAGTGGATGGATTTGTGAGGACACAAATATATCACAGAATCCGACACGAATGAAACATCTGGTTAGTAACTAACTCTGTTCCCAGGATTCAAATTAAATCATCCAGTCAATCACTAAATGGAGACAGAGCTGGACAAGCTTTTCCTTCGTAACCGACTCGGATGTAAAAGATAAACCGATGCATGCGTATTGTCGATGCAAGTGCGAGACTTTAAACTGCATAACATGCATTCTCTTAACCTTTGTCAGATGTTCCCTTGCTAGTCAATTTCTACTTGCTTTGCGTTAACATATGATTGATATCTGGTATGGTTGAGGCTTCCGTCTGCTAAACTAGTTGCTAGACTCCAAAACCTACAAGCCAAAAGTATACCAATCTGTTGTTTAGAACCTAGTGTTACATAAGGTTTATCCAGACTCGATTTTTAGTGTAGAGTTTTCTACATTAGCTAATGCACATGCCATATCAGCTGTAAACAGCATCTAACTTACTATCCATTTAGTATGCTTCCCCTTTGGGATCACAAGATTTTTGACAACATCATACTTAATATTTGGCGAAAAGTCAATACTCTTAAATCAGTGCTGGTGTCCATTACACATTAGCTGCTTTTGATTAGGTTGAAAGGAATTAAAGATCTGGTAAGCAGTTGAAATTGGTCTAAGAGGTGTTGACACGTGTACAGCGATTTACATCGTTTGAAGTTTTTGTCCTGTGTAAACAGGATCAACCTTTAAACAGGATAAACAATCGTAAAATTAAATTGAAATTAAATTAAAATTAAATTAAAATTAAAATACTTAGCGTACCTATTTTTAGTTTCATCTACTTTTATATGCTAGTTAACTTGGACAATGACGTGCTGCACGTGCTGTCAGTTTGTCATTAGTTTGTACTTCATTATTTTAAAGTTTTTAATTTTTGGGGAGGCTTTAGCTAAAATGGTTGGGGCTGTTTGTGTTAAACCTTTACATCGCAATGTCCGTTATACATATATTAAAGTCTCGTGTGTGTTAAGCTCATCTTATCTATACCTTTGGTCTTGAGTGTGCTAAAGCAAGGCTTGGTATTGATTACAAAAGGAATACGTTATGTGTAAGGGTTCATTGGCAAACTATTCTCATTTCTTTTAGATGATTCTTTGGATTGAACAGTTCATGGATAAACTAATCAGCATTTGTATGATTATGAGCCTTATATTAGGAACAGCATTATTTGGCGCTATAATGGCTGTTGAGGTAGAGGATTTTTGACATTATTTTTATTTATTCATTAACCTTATCTGACCAGCAATAATGAAGCAGATATTTGTAATGCCACGGAAGGGGAAACGTTTGGATTTTTAAATTTAATTAGTTTCTTTAGTTAAGCAAAGGTAAGTCTGTTGCTGCGGACAAAAGGTTTTCTGCGGCTTAGATTTGCTGTTGTTGTAGAGGCACAATGTTTTGTTTCACCTCTCCACTTTGTGCATTTCTCTTTACAGGTTCAGCGTGAAAGCATGCATTTGGTGAAAGTGACTGGTGACCTAGTTAACGATGCCATTAATCACTACCCTGAGTTTTTCAAGTAAGAGCAGTATGCAAGTCATTTTAGCCTTATTTCAATGAGCAGACGTATCTCCAAAGATCGAGGCAGATTTCATAAACATAGGAAACATGGATGCCGGATTTCATTAACACAGCCAATCTTGTACCCCGGAAAAGATTGTACAAAGAAGTTGACCGAAAACAGGAAATGCTATACCTCGAAAAAACAAAATATTTTGCTGACTGATTCCTCAATTTCACACTGCTAGATTTAATGTTACGGGAATTTTTTATTCCTACTACCATCTTTTCTACGTTTCTACCGTGTACTTTACCGCCCACTTTTCTAGAGGCACCGGATTAGCCATATGTAAATATCTTTTTACTTCAGTCGTATCAAGTAACTAAACAACTTGATTGGCAGAGACGGTACAGTTTTTCTGTCGTTAACGTTGTCAACATCTCGGTTCTTTACTAAGGAATGTTGGATAGGCAGATAAACATTACTCCATACTGACCTGGCTTGCTTGCTTTGTACCAGTGAAATATAATAATATTTCAAACAAATAATTATAATAAGTTGTTATTGTTTTCGCTTTGTACCAGTGAAATATCAGACTGATGTTTTTATGTGCGGAACGAGACGAGTACAGTGAGTCGACCTCCGTGCGTAAAGAGAGGTCCGATATTTAAATAGTAAAGAACGAACAAGCGAGGTCAATAAAGTAAAGTTCCTTTATTTATACAGTTATACTGGATAACCCTATCAGCTAAACTACGCTGTTATCCCTAGAGGTCCGGTAAGGGCCATCCCTCATGGGTCCAGTGTTATTACAGGAGGAAACCGGAGTACCTGGAGAAAACCTGCGATGTTTGGTAAAGTGAAACTGGACAACACTCTTCTCATATGTGACCAAGGTAATTTTAATCAGAAAACTGCACGGAGCCGAAATCACACCCTAGTCACAGTTGTGAGACACGTGCACTACCACTGTGCCACGAACACCCCAATAGTAATTTATTATATGTAGTTTATTATATGACTGTGCTGAAGTGTAATTGAATACTACGAAGACACCGTAGAACTCGCGACGTTTTACCGATGTACTTTTTTTCATTATGAACAATTAAAAAAAACAAGTATATAAGTTTTCTACAGTTGTACTGCACATTTTTCCTTGAAATAAATAAGGTTTTTAAATTTTTCGCTATGAGCAGCCGAATACAGGAAATAGCTGATCACTTATAAACCAGTCAAGTTGCAGGATTTTCGGATTCGGACCTCTCAACGCTAAAGTCAGATAATAAATAAGTGAAGTTGGATTTCTGCTGGGCAGGTTTTCCGCCAGGATAATTGTATTGGATGATTATTCAACGAGGACATTACTTTAGATGGTATTGGGGTGGAGCTTTGCACTGGAAAACCGGAGGATTGGCACTGAGGTTGCTTTTTCCCGTGTCGTTTGGTCAACTGGTATATCTTAAAGTTTGCTAGACTGAAGCTTTTTGAGTCAGTGCCGTAACTGGAGCCTTTACGAAATTGTTTCCTACAGTGTCCGCAACTTTTCGCCCGACCCGCTCATGCCAAGACTGGCGGTAGTTGACTTTTCTCTCTTTGCTTCAGTATTGATTTAAGTTTTTTATTTTAGACACTGGCTTCCAGAAAACAAGGATTTCCGTGATATTATACAAAGTACACTGGATCAAATATATTTATATGGAAGAGACTGGTTGTCTAATAAGGTCGGTGTTATTTTTTGCAAGTTTGTCTAGCTAATATTTGTCTCTGAAAGGCTAAAGCGATGGTCAATCGATCTAACTTTGTTAGACAACTTTGTTGGATGAAACATTGTTTGACCGTTTGTCACCCTGTATTAATCCAACTTTTTTGTTGGAAGTTATGTTGGATTATGTTTTCTTTCGATCAAACATATGAGCCAACATTTTGAAATGTCCGACAAAATTGGATCGTTTGACCACGGCTTAACGTCATTTTCCATTTATTTTCATTTTATTTTTAGGTTCAAGATCTAGGTGCTCCAAAGGATAAAAATAATTCTCGTTTGAAAAAAGACATTTTGGAATTAACCGATCGTTTATACCACAGCTGGAGGAAGGTAAAATGCGATTACCTGTTCTTATGTTAGAAATTAGCCATACGTAGAAAACGTTTGTAGAAAATTCCCGCCAAAAAGTTATAAGATAATAGAGGGCGTAACAAGGGGAACGAGCTTTGTTGATATTACTAGCGTTGAGCGTGATCTCTTAGGGCTAGAAAGGTCAAGACGAAGTGGGAAAATCTTTCCTGGGTATAAAATTGTTGATTTCTGAACGAAATTTAACTACAGTTACCGCGAATTAAGAAAAAGAGTGCTCTACGTTTTTGTCTTTAAAAATACGGTAACAGAACAAATTTTATGACGACCTGACTTAATTATAATCTAGAATCAGCATTTATATTAGTTTAAAACCAGACTCAGAATTATGACATAAACTTGCCTCTATTATATTCACTTCCAAAGCATTCAAATTTATACAATAAAATGCGAAGTGTTTTCGATGTCCAGTCATCACTTTTTTTATAATACAACTCGACAGCAATGGTTTTATGTACTGTAGGTCATTCCCAAAAGGAAACGCTCTTCTCTGTAATCTGCTAGTTTGTTTAAAATGGTCTATTGTGGTCAATAAGAAGATCTTCCACAATTCTTTCTCTGCGAGAAATTAATTGGGATTTTTTATTGGATTGCAGACAGATTTTCCATCATGATCTTCGCCTGCCATCTAATGGAAATCCTTCTCGTTTATTCTCGTAGAACTTTTGTTTAATGAGGACCCACTTTTCAAAATAAAAATTATGGAGGGTCTTCTACTTAACCAGAAAAGATTTTCCTTAACCAAACAACTTCTCCCCAGTTTTCTGGAGTAATTGCAGAGCAGATGAGAGTAGGGCACATGGCAGTAGAAAACTTACATTGATTACAAACTGGTACACGTGTGATTACAAACTGGTACAATCTGAATCCCTGCAGCTCGTTGGATAGATTTTCTCAAGATTACGAGCTCGATTCCTGGCAGGACCCGAGAAATCTTTTATTCTCGAGTATGAGTATTCTCGCTTAAGAAGAGTGCCTTTTTACGTAGTATTAATTAAATAAACATATTGTGGTGGAATGTGAAAACAACAAAATCTCCGATATTAAAGTGGTATTATGGCAATTTCACCTTAAATTCCCTCCTTTTTTTCACATTCACATTTGTTTTTTTTTCTGCCTTCTTTCGGTAATGATTTAACTACACCTGCAAGTTTCATAGGTTTATAAAAATTACCTAAAAAAAGTAGTGATACATTTGGAAATTTTTGCAGAATTTTCCGAATTTTAAAAAAAAAAATTTAAAGCTGACGTTTATTTCACATCTCAGATTTTGGAATTTATTTTAAGCCTTGGTTACGATTTTCCTAGCATGAGTAAAAATATTGATTTTACTGTTTTAGGAAAGCAATTCATCTCTGCTGACAGATCTAAATATCACTGATATTTCAAACGGCACAACCAAGAAAAGAAAAAGATCTTTTGGATTTTCGCTACGCAATATATATAAGTGGTTAACAGTTCACGAAGGGATTGACCTCCGCGCAGTTTTCAGAGTTATGAAAGAAAATATTGGTACCCTATTGTCGGTATGTTATTTTGATTATACTGTACCCGGTAATAATATAATAACTCGATAAAAGGTGTTACGAAGAGGAAAAAGTCATTGGAAGGGAAGATAGTTTTGGTGAGGTGATCAAATCAGCTAAGAAATTATATACTCCTTTTTACTACTTCACATACCTTTAATTACATTTATATTAAGAAAGCAACCATCCTTGTAGTATTAATAAAATGGCTGCTTTATGATTACAATGTTCAGCATTCGCTGGAAGAGTGATCCAGCAGTATTCCTTTCCCTTCGAGCAAAAACTGGACACTGGCTGACATAGTGACTAGCTACGGGAGCAGATGCATGACAGCGAAACTTTCATGACTTCTTAGGCTTGGTTTTTACCAGTGACATAAGCAGAAACGTAACAACGTACGTAGGCGCAGAAAGCACTTCATGGTTAGGTTAGCTGTTTTGTACTTCGAAAAAACCAGGGAATAAACTAACCACGCTTATACGAAAACGTGTACGAAAAGCTCAGGCAAATATTTTCCCGTACAAACCTCGCTCGCAGTTAATAAGTCAATAATAATGTGTACGATGATATTTACTATTACCCTCGTGAGACTGTTCATACTATCCCTACTTTTGCACCTTTCACTTTGTTTTAAAGCACTAAACATAAGCTAACGAGCACAAAATTGGTTTTGCAGTCCCAATTATTAACGTCACACCATCCTCTCACACATTACAAAAATGTTGCCTTCACTCAACGTCTAATTCCGTGCATGTAGCTCAATGCTTAGAGCGTCTTTTCTGTCAAGGAACAAAGTGATTCTCCGTTGTCCATCCGGTCCAAAGACGTCGCGGAGTTGTATGTTGGGCTGCACTTTTGATATGTTCAAAAAATATAAACTTAATTCGTGACCAAGCTCTCGGTAACGGCCTTCGTAGCTCAGTTGGCAGAGCACTGCACTAGATTCGCAGGGTCGCGGGTTTGATTCCCAGCCCGGGGCCCTAAACTTGCAATTTCTTGCACCTGGTCCTGGTTGGGTCTTAAAAAATATCATTCCGACACTCGGAAAATTATATTTCCTTCACCTAATACAGTATCATTTCATGTACTTTTGATACACTGAATGACAGAATTAACTAGAATAATTTCGTCGTGGTACGACTTGTTTAAATAGTGCTTTTGCCCTGGATTGTTCTCAGCAGTTTTCAGCTATTCCTTGCTTTACTAGCAAACAATTTTCTGTGATATTTAATTATTAGGTTTTGGAGTCAGTCTGGCATATTTTCAAAAGCAATGTGAACTTGGCCTTTAGTATCATAACAGCTTCGTTATCATTGGTGTTTTCCAGTGGCACTTATTTACTTAACGCTGGTTTCTCGATTGTAAGTTTCAATACCTATCTTACCAGCAAATAGTTTGATATCTGTATTGCTTGGTAAGTACAACATTTAGTTTCTTTGGCATATTCTTTCACAGATTGTATTTTTGACAGCATTATTTTACCTGCTAAGTTTCTCCCAAGATCAGTACTTGCCTGTTGAGTGGGTTAGTACTATCTCAGGTAGTGAAGCTACATTTTTTGGTGAAGCAATTTACACAGCAATCAGGTCAGAGAATATTTGCGTTGTTTTGTTTCTTTTTTACATTCATTCTGTTTGTTCGTTTGTTTGTTCATTAGTTTGCTAGTTAGTTTCTTTAGTTTAGTCAGTCGGTCCGTTATTCCGTTATATATTCGGTTTGTCTGACGGCTGGTCGATTTGTATGTCGATTTCTCGGTTAGTCTGTCGGCCAGTCAGTTTGTCTGTCAATTTGTTTGTCAGTCGGTCCGTTATTCCTTCGGACCGTTGGTTTGTCGGACGGCTGGTCGATTTGTATGTCGATTTCTCGGTTAGTCTGTCGACCAGTCAGTTTGTTCGTCAATTTGTTTGTCAGTCTGTCGGTTTTATAACAGAACACTTGCAGGGAGGTCTGTTCAGAATTGGTGCATCGAGGTGGTTGGCTCCGATCTCATTTTGATCTTTTTTCCTCTCAGTACTTCAAACCTTATATTCAAATGTCATTTATGCATAAACCTTGCTTATGCAATCAGACAATGATGGGAGGTATTTTTGGAGCCGGGGAGATTCAAGACGATTGGTTTTTCTTTTTTTTGTCTTAGTGGAAAAACTCTAAAATCCGTTTAATATTTTTTATACCCGTAATTTCCCTCAGGAGGTTAGAAAGTTGAAGTTAATTAAGAGACTATAGTAAGTAGTTGCTTGAACAATTTCATCTGTAAACTTCGCCTGTAGATTGCAAATGACCAGATATCGGCTCTGACGCAATCTGCAAAGCAAACATCACGTTTGCTCTGTTATAATTAAGTTATTTTTGATACACATGTTGTGTGATACGCGAGAGGTTGACTTTGCCATCTCGTGGCATATTTGCCAAGTAACGTTTATAGTTTAGTGCACATAAATAATTTAAAATCAAATGTAATTTTCAAGTATTATCTGTTTCTAGAGGTGTTTTTGGTGCGTCATTGAAAATGGCTTCATTTTATGGTTTATATACCTGGCTCACGCACACTTTATTTGGAGTAAAGATTATTTTTATTCCGTCAGGTTCGTACTTAAATCGAAGAGAAGTGCTTGTTTTCGTCCAAATCGGTCGTGAGATTTAGGAACGATAAATATCGATTATATATTTACGTGGAAAATTTATAAGATCGGCAAGTCATCGGTTTGGAGTCCAACTTGGTTACGTATAGGTACAAAAAATTATCTTTAAGTGGTTTTTTGCCACCTCTAGTGGACTGGCGTCGAATCTAAACTTTATTTCACGGTTTTTGCTGCTATTTTAGTTTTTTTAAGTTTGTGGCAGCAATTGTGGCTTGAAAGCTCAATCCCAATTCGCTACAGTACTACCAACTTGTTACCAACTGGCATGTAATTAAACTAATGTCATTTGGAATGAAGTAGGCTTACATGTTGAGGTGAAAATACACGGATCGATATTTAACGATTCGTTAAGTAAATTGCATTAGACAGAAGATTGACATCTCATTCTGTCAGTATTTTGTTCAATGTCGTTTGCAATTAGAATTATCGTTGAAAGTCGTTCAGTATAACATCTCCAATTTGAAAAGGCATAAGAGGTAAACATCCTCTCCGCCAGATAACGTAAAAGCTTGAATTACAGAAAGAAATCGTGGAATCAACCGGCTCATTGCCAAGGATATACAGCAAGAATTTTCCACTCTTGCTGCATTCAGAGAAATTGAAACTTAAATCGTTCCAGTGAGTGTTGTTGGATAAAATAGTGGTGAGGGAAAGTTCAAAATTTAAGAGGTGCCAAAATTAAAACTTCTTTACCCTTTAGCCCCTTATGATATATATATATATATATATATATATATATATGTATATATGTATTATCCATACATACAAACGTAGATTACGTTACAAAAACCGTTGGCAGAGTGGTCAATGGAAATCCAGAGCATAATATAAATGACCGTGAAACGGCTCAAAACGTTTGACTAGGCATATTTATTACTATTTAGTTTCGTATCACGAAGTGTGGTACGGAACTAAATAGTAATAAATCCAAATATGTGTTTATTGTATGACTTTCTCACATCCTGAATTCTGATTGGTGAATGCATGGTCAATGAAAATGCGTATCCAGACCACGGTCTGTCTTTTTTGGTATCCAAACCACTGTCCCGGATGTTATCTGTTCTGGCGAAAGTTTCAAAGACTTTTACTACGAAAAAACTTACAAATTAAGGCCATATGATAAACAGCGTATTGACCTCGTTTGTTCAGTCTGTAAATTGAAATATCAGACCTCTGCTTTTTTGTACGGACCTCGCCCGCTCGGTTCGTACTAAAAAATCATCGGTCTGAATTTCCGCTGCACCGACCTCACGCTCGGTCGATAAGCAGTTAATATACGATTTGATATACAAAAAGTGAGTACATAAACAAATTTTAGTGGATTTTTTAAAATTTTTAGAATATTATGCTTTCTTTTAAAATATTGGAAGCTAAGGGATTAAGATAAGAAATTTCTTTTGTTTTTAATGATGGCCCATAAAAATATACCCACTGCTGCACATTGTTTCTACTGGTATTACACAAGGGATTTGGTGTGAACAAGACTCCTCAAATCTCAAGTACTTTACGCAAGATTCTGGCAGAATAAATGTCCGTTTTCTCCAGTTCTATAATTCTTGTTTCAATACCGATGTCCTTCAATCTGTTTGACAGCAGTGGAGGTGTAGTTCCTAGCGCACCGATAACCAGTGGTATAACTTTAACTTTCATATCCCAAAGCCTCTTTACTTCTCTCGCCAGATCCTGACACTTCTCTATTTTTTCCTTTTCCTTATCCACTACTTTTGAGTCAAATGGAATTGCAAAATCTATAATGTGGCACTGTTTTTTGGTTTTATCAACCACTATTAGGTCTGGGCGCCTAGTTTCAATCTCATCGTCAGTCGGAACACTAAAATCCCATAATATTTTACATAAATTCACTTTGCACAACGGGTTGCGTTTGGTGTTCATATCATTTTTCTGTTAGGATAATGTCAACCTTTCTGCATACTTCCCAGTCGATTCTCTGTCATGCCAGTCGTGCCGTCTGTTACACTCTTTTTGGGCTAGTTTGGTACACTCACATACGATGTGGTTTATTGTTTCATCAGTCTGTCCACACATTCTACAATTATTATCATTATTATTGTTACTGTCCACACATTCTACTACTACTACTACTACTACTACTACTACTGCTACTGCTACTGCTACTGCTACTGCTACTGCTACTGCTACTGCTACTACTACTATTATTAGTATTCTTCTTATTATTATTATTATTATTATTATTAGCAGCAGCGGCAGCGGCAGCAGCAGCAGCAGTAGCGGCGGCAGCGGCAGCAGCAGCAGCAGCAGTATGGTTGTTAATTCACTTTCATCAGTCTGTCCACACATTTTACATTTGCTCTCTGTTTTACTTTTATCTATTTTCGCTTTGATGGCGTTGGTCCTGATTTCCTGTTCTTGAACTGCAACGATTAGTGATTCCGTGTCACGTTTTGATCCCCCATCTTTCAACCATACTTCAGCTTTTGTTATTTCTTCTGTCTGTCTAAAAAATTGCCCATGCAGTATTTTACCTTTTAATTCGTGTGTTCTCTCTATTTTAACACGTGCTTTAAACTCCTTTTCCGTTTCGCCAATAGAATGTCTTGGAGCCTAGCATCACTAATTAATCTTTCTTCACTACTTTCCACATATCTTTCTGATCCAAGGATGGCCAGGCTGACAGTATTCTCTACACTCAGCAGTCCTCTACCTCCTTCACTTCGTGGGATAAACATTCGATTAACGTTACTTCTAGGGTGAAGTCTATTGTGCATTGTCATCAACTTTCTTATTCTTCAATCGAGGTCTTTCATTTCTTCTTTTGTCCAATCAAGAAAGGCAGCAGAGTACCGGAGCAGTGAAACAGCCGAGGTATTTATTCCTTTTATCGAATTTCCACTACTGAGTTAGCTTTCGAAGGGCTTTCTGACTCTTTTCTTATATTCACCTGCAACCTTCTCCTTTGTCTCTTTTTGTTTTACTTGATCAAAATCTAATATACCCAAATACTTATATCCCTCTCCTTCTTTCAACGATCTCATCGCTTGCTTATCCTGTAATTTAATTCCATCTGACTTAACCATCTTCCCTTTCTTCATAATAAGCCGCACACTTCTCAACACCAAATTCCATTTAGATATCCTCACTAAATATTCTAACAGTTTGAACCAAGGAATCTAGTCCTTTTTCATTTTTACAATACAATTTCAGATCATCCATGTATAACAAATGGTTGATCTTCTCTCTGCTCGATTATTATTACTTCTATTATTATTATTATTATTATTATTATTATTATTATGATTACCCTTACTGTTATTATTATTATTATTATCAATATTATTATTATTATAGATTAATCTTTAGTATAAAGAAAAGTTAAAATAAGTTACTTATACTGCTAAAAGTTTAATTTAAGTGTACAAGAACTGATGCAAAACTTGATGATACAGATACTACTGCAGTGTTTGTAAATGTAATACAGAGCTTGGGTCAGTTATTCAAAGCTTGGATAGCTTATCCGGTTGATGTAGAGTCTGAAGTAGAGAACGGCATTGTTAGTGCATTGGAAACTGAACATACATTTTATCTGCCGAACAGAACTATCCAGTGGGTATCTCCATATTCAGTGAATAAGTTGTAACGAATGAGCGGCGTTATTCAAGCACCGAACAACTGAAAATAAATTTTATTCGCTGAATATGGAGATACCCATTGGACAGTTCTATTCAGCAGATAAAATGTATGTTTGGTTTTTCAATGTATTGGCAATGCTGTTCACTACTTCAGACTTATCCACCGGATAAGCTATACAGGCTTTGAACAACCAACCCCTGATGTTTATTTAATCAGTTCTGTGTCATGGTAAGCAGAGACTGATCAAATCTTAATTTCTTTTGAATTTTCCTTATGAACTGTTGATGACTTCTGTAATGATAAATACAGACTTTGTTTAATTATTCCCTGTTGGAAGTGTTTCTTTTTAAAATGATGACGTCTGAACGTTTGCAATGGACAATCTGGGAACCAGAAAATTGAATGTTTGAAAGCCTGGTTAAGGTTTTAAACACCGTAATACCCTTTATTTTACAAAAATCATGTAGGTAAAGGACTGGAACGTGAGGGCCAGTGTCAAACTTTCTTCGATCAATGTCTTTAATCAAAGTATTTCAAAGGAGTCGCTGTCTCTGAGGGTTTTTTACGTTATCTCTTACTTTGGTCAAACTGCACTTTGATCAAAGACACTTAGATAATGTAAACTGACCTGAAGATATTTCGGCGTGCCCTTGGCCTCTTATTTCTCTTTCACATGCGTTAGCGGAAAGTTTAATGGGAAAGTAATTACTTTCATCCTAGTATTGTGAGAAAATAAGGAAAAAAATTATCGGCGAAGTGGCTTTTGACTGGCCTGGCAGCCAAACTCGTTCCTCAACACATAAACTGGTCCTCAACACATAAACTGGTCCTCAACACATAAACTGGTAGTTTGATAACGAGGCGATAGCTGGGCTTATTAAACCAACGTTGAAGTGTTTTAAAATATGTTGATATGCGACTTTCGTGTGCATGACCTTGCTTCTCAAAAGAATTCGTGTTTATGGTGAAAACTGGGTTTAAAGTTGTCGAAATTTTATGCTTATTAACATCACATTTCCAAACCATGTGTATAGGTATTGATTTCATTTCTGTTTTACTCATGAATTATTAATGAATTTGAAATCAACTTCAGCAATACTTACGATGACATCATCTATTGTTATTAATGTGCGAACCAGAGATAATTGTCTGTGGAAACAAAGAACTCCTTTGTTTTTCATAATGAACGGTTGGCAAGACAAAAGAAATGTCTGTGGACAGGAAGTATCGCTATTCAAGACAATTCAATGAGTTTACTACTACCTAGACCGTTATATAATTACGGCGGAAGTTATTGAATGTGATTTGCATAAAAGATTATTTATCGTGTTTTATCTAATCGGGTACATGTTATCCAAATATATCTGAACATTAACTTTTTTTAAACTTGGTATTCAGCCATAGCTGCTGTGACAGGTGTCGTACCATTCGTCGCTTCATACTGGGCTGCAGTCCCTGCTGTTCTTGAGTTGTGGGTTATAGATGGTAAAGAAATCCAAGCTGTTCTATTAGCCGTTTGTCACATTTTACCGACGTACGTTGTGGATACTGTTATATATAGTGAAATTAGAGGGTAAGTAACTGCCAGGTGCCTTAATTTTTCCGTAAAAATATCCCCCAGTCTGTTTCCAAACTGAGTAAGCTGATTTTCATCGTTTCACCTTGTTTTCTGGTTTACTTGTTTGTTAGCTTGTGAACATGTTTGCTTGCTTTCTGTTTCTTTGTTTATTAATTTTTATGTATGCTTTGTTGTTTGATCAGTGGTGTGCCCAGGGCCAAAGTTCGGGATAGGCTGATGAAACCGACGGCTAAGAGCCATACAAAATGTGACGCACATTTGAAGGCGTAGTTAGCGTTCCCTTGACCTTCTGTTTGAAGCGCAAGACGTTTTTGCGAAACGAACCTGTGATGTCCCAGGAAATGTGCTTAGCTTCAGATACCATCGCTTCAATAGAAAAATATGAGCGTCAATTTTATAGTTTTGTTCAGGTTCTTTGCATTTTGGAAAGGATAACATACACATCTTTAAAGTCTTCATACCTCCTACTGACGGAGAGGTTTAAAGCACAAGGAATAATTTAATATATCCCACATTGTTGGACCAAATAGTCTCTTTTGTCATGATTGTTAGAAATTTGAGATGGCTAGACAACTGGTTTGATTCTTTGGTTATATTTGGTTGATGCTGATTTCATTTGTTTTTGAATTGATTGATTGATTTATTGGTCGATCGATCGATCTATTGAGTGAGTGATTTTAAAAGTAAATCAATTGATCGATCAATCAATCGATCAATTAATCAATCAATCAATCAGTTAGTCAATTAACCAATAAAGCAGTTAATCAATCGATCTTTAACATCACTGATTAAACTGTTGAAAGATACAAAAGAAAGCAATTTGAAATAAAAAAACAAAAGAATTGGTCAAAATATGGCATTTCTTTATTTTTTAGGAATTCTTAATTTTCTTCTATCACAAAACATTAAAAGTACACTTACACCGCATAGAGATGCATTAAAATGGAATTAATTATTTTATTATTTTTTATATTTATATATTATATTTATATATTATATTTATTATTATTTTTTATAATTATTTTTAATGGAATTAC
The DNA here is from genome assembly GCA_036872915.1 of Nanipora kamurai. Classification (NCBI taxonomy): domain Eukaryota; kingdom Metazoa; phylum Cnidaria; class Anthozoa; order Scleralcyonacea; family Helioporidae; genus Nanipora; species Nanipora kamurai. The sequence continues at coordinate 324,540 of JBAHVQ010000268.1, read as the reverse complement.
GTTTTGTTTTATCGTTTACAGCGGTGGTCATCCTTACTTGACAGGTTTAGCTGTCGCAGGAGGAATATATTGTATTGGCTTGGAAGGGGCTATTGTTGGTCCAATTGTTCTTTGTTGTCTTGTTGCTGCGTTTAATGTTCATAGAATGATAATGCAGGGATCAGAAAATACCGTACCGCATGCCTAGATCAAGATCATAACCGAAACTTTACCACATTTGAGCAGACAACATTCGGAACAGATTATAAAGTAATATGGTTAAGGCTCAGAAACGTTAAAGAGTTATACAGTGTAATTATTTAGCACATTTTATGTCATAAAGTTTTAAATCGTAAATAGCTAACAGAAGATGGTGTAGTGGCCATAGTCTATTGACGATCAGATATATTATGAAAAATCGATTAATTTTATTGAAATTATTAAACTTATTAATAGTATATAGTTAAAGAATATGGAATTGTTCTGATTAACTCAAGCTTTTTCTTTTCCCGGCCTGCATCTTCAAATGGTCCTTTGACCTTCAGAAGTTTTTCAGATGATTTGTATCACTGAAATAATATACATGAACGTGGAACTTAGATACCGCGTATTTCTTCGATTAAGTGCGCTTATTCTAAACTTTGACCTTTATGAGAATGCGGATAATCGAGAGAGCGCTGATTCATTACATTGCTTTTAATGTCGAAAAGTTGCTACCAAAACTATCCTTTTCATTTTTGAAACTAAAACCATCAACACGAACTCAAAGGAAAAACAAGGTAAAATACTGGCTTATAGAAAATCGTTATACATGGATGTTCCACTTAAAGGCTTAAAGAATATTTTGTGTCAATGGCGTGGATTGTGTCTGCTAAAGTGCAGCATACCCATCCGTTAGTCTGCACTATGTTTCTCTTTTTTCTATTCTGATATTAAAATCTCATAATCGAACACAAATACCGTAGAATTATCGAGATAAACGTTTCATGGGTTAAACCTTTTGTCAATTAAGAATCTAAAATTACAAGATGTCAAGGCCATTTATATACAGTTAACCTAATTAAAAATTTAAAAAAATCTTGAAAGATTTACAGGGGAATTTTATTAAGAGAGGTTTTAAAAAAGATGTTGATTCGCAATTTCCTAATCTAGAAGAAAAACGGACTTAAGGTGGCTCCCTACAGTTTCTGTGTTCATAGGATTCAATTAGTACGGTCTCCATTTATGGGCGTTGCTATGGTTAAAATAGTTCTAAGTTCTGTACAAAGTGTGTCTAACTGTGGAAGAGGCACGATAAACCTGAGATATTTGTCGAATAGTGCAATTTTCGATTGTTAAGACGGTAATAATAACGTTGGAACATCGGCATATTTTCACGATTATTACATTTCAGATACATGTTCGGATTTCTTCGTTGAATTTTTCTGAAAATTGGTTTGTGGTTAGATATTCCACTAAAGAATAAAATATCAAAATATCAGGGTAGGTTGTCAAGGTAGGTTTTTCGCAATAGACTCAGTAGATTTTAAAAAAATTCTGTGTTATGAAAAATGTTGAAAACTAGATACGTTGTTGAGCTTACTCTGTTTTAATTACCAAGTTTAAATGAAATTCACCGAAGCAAACATCCAAAAATTTCACATTTGTAGTGACGCTAACGGTGCTGTCGTGATAGAATAACGATTCGACAAGATCGCTATCTACACAAGCGTGTCCAACCATATTTAGTTACCAGTTTCCTATTAAAATTTATCTTAGGAAGCCACCTCGCAGCTTAGTTGGGGATTGGAAAAATTATAGATTCCCTTTGGCCAATTTTTCAGACTTCGACTGAAATGATGCAGACTTTTTTAAGAGAAACGTTTGGTCTCGTATAGGAGGCCGAAGAATTTAAAAGATAACTAAGAGGGCAAACGATATTAAATCTGGGCATGAGAAATGCAGCAAGGCATATTGCTAAAAATGAATGTTGATGAGACAAATACATTAGAAGGGAAAAAATAAAATATTTGGTATAAACTATATTTTTGATTGATTCCTAGAATGTGGTTTATACCATTAAGTGCTGAAAATGTGATAAAAGGTAATTGGGGACTATTATTACTTTCTTTAAAAGACGATTTAACAATCACAAAAGCAGATTGGTTCGGTATGGAAAGGAGCTGCGGGTTACAGCGGGTAAGCATTTGTACGCGCCTACGGCGAAGGACACGGGGGAATGGAAAATGCAACGGTTAAGATAATTGATAGGACCTGGTAAATTCCCATAACAGTTCGCCCGCTCGTTGTAATACCTACATTATATATGTTATACCTTACGTATAGCACAAATATTATATTATACATACTATACCGTATATTATATATATTATACGGCTTGATGTTTTATACCGTAAGTGTATATAGTACAATCACAAATCGAATTTAAGTGATGCACTTAAGTTGGCTTCATACAATGTCCCAAAACGGTGGAGAATGCAAATTTGAGACCTAAAAACATGTGCATAAAATTTTTGAAATACTACATATTCACACATTCTGAACATCCAAAAATTTGACGAAATAGGGGTCCAGCAGTTAGGCTTTTATAGATTGTGCTAGTAAAAGTAGCATATTATGCTAGTAGCACTGCTCTTTTTTTGGTTTTAGTTATGCTAAAATTATGCTCGTTTTTCCCAATTATGCTACTTTTTTATAAATTTTGCTCTTTAAAAACCATGGCAAATAAGTCCAAAAATAATTTTCTTTAATCAGAAGCCGTTTATTCTTGTTAGCTATATATACCCTTTTTCGTGTCCGTTTATTGTTCATGCTCCGAACTTCTTTTAACAATGATCTTGAAGAAAAAACACAACTAATACCACAATAAATGCTTCAAATAAACATGCATGGTTTATTTAGATGCACACTTTCATGCACGATCAGATGCTGATTTGGGAACTGGATAATACGATCATGTAACGGAACGTTCGTCGTGTCACATTTTCCTCTCCTACTGTATTTTCCTTTTGTTGACTGTAGGGAACGGTCTCTGGCAATTGTGGCTGGTTCTGGCCCGTCATTTCTCTGAGAGAGCAAGTTTTCGCTCGAATCGGCTGGTACAGCTGACCCCATTTTGTAGCCTTGCCTGTGAGAGGTATTGGGACACACATGGTTTGCCATGGGACTTCCGGTTCCCGTGCACCCTAGCCCCCGGCCCCGATTTCCGGGCTCAGTAAACTGCAAATACCGCTAAAACATCGAACAACCTCTGCGTATAATTAGATTTGGGAATCAACGTGCCTGTCAAAACTCAAAAATGATCCGATAATTATCAAGATATGTGAATTATGCTAGCAGTGCTACTTTTTTAAAAATGGGAAGAATTTTGCTAGTTTTCTCAAATTATCCTAAAAATTATGCTGGCACAATCTATAAAAGCCTACAGTCCAGCTCGTTGCTATGGCAAATAGTGGTATTCAAAAGTGCATGGCTCACAACAGCAGAACACTTATTTTCTGGTTACCTCGGAGAAACAGTGTGTTTTGAGGCTCCGTCGACCGTCGTTGTCAACCCTTAGGTTCGCTATGGGTAACTGCGATCTCAGGGCCACAAAACCCACTGTTTTCCAAAGCACACTTTCCGTCGACTGTCTAAAAATATGCGCCCTGTCTTACCACATGGAGGAATTTCTTTGCAAAGTTTTCTTTTTGTTTAATTAAGACTGACCACTTTAAATTCATGTACTTAATTCTATTGATTCATATTCACTTCCTTTCACTATCGTTTAATTTCTGGCGTTACTTAAAAGAGAATAAATGTCGTTAAAACGCACCGCGCACTGTCGCCTAGGGGGCTGAGTCCCAATTTTGAGGATCAAATTCTTCAAGATATTGAAAGTCGTCTTAACGTTTTTTCTTAGATGTGTTTTATATCAAGCAGCTTCAATGCAGATTTTTTAATATGATCTCTGCCTGACAATGAGAAACGAGATTTTTCTCTGCCGTACACGTGAGCACGAAATGTACCCATTCTCGTCCCAGAGCCTCTTTCTTGCTGGCGCGTGATAAAAGGCTCTGGGATAATCCGTACCGGAATCCACTAGTTTTGAGCGGTTCCGGTTTCGATATGCTTTCGTTGAAGCTGACAACGTCTGTTCACTTACATCACTTAGTGGTTTGCTGTTACAAGGTAGTGTACAGGTAAGGTAGTGGTTGGCTGTTATGTGTGATTTTGTGAACCAATCGGAGTTCTTATGGATTCCCCAGAGCCTTTTATCGCGTGCCAGCAAGAAAGAGGCTCTGGGGACGAGAATGGAAATGCACTAAGAATTACTTGTCCCCAGGCCTAACTTGTAACGCAAAGAAAAATTAAAATTTAATAATATTCCAGAAAGATTTTTCGTACAGATGTCGCGAAAATAATATAATACGAAAGAAAAATGGAAGTGGGTTCGACTATCTTGACCGGGCTGTAGCACGCCCCCTATTCACAAGTGCTATCCCACTACTGTTTGACGCGGGAACTTTTGTCTGCTATGTTTCCATCCTGGACCGGTACGTTCCTCCTTATGCAACCTGGTGAACCCAGACTCCTCTCAGTCCACCATATTGACGCCCAACTTAGCGCGGACACTCGATCGACATAGGTCGACGAGCGACAGTGATCCCGATCTCAAGCCATTCGACACTTCCTGCTCTGAAGCGGCTCAGTTACAGGCGCGCGCCACCACGCCCAGCGATTACGTAGGTGAAATTTATAGTATTTAATGCATGTCATCTAGGAGTTGAACTCAATTCAATAATTTGCCTGATTGGTACAACGAGAAAAATCTTTGAAGAGTGGAAAATTATCCAACACCGAAGAAACGAATTCAGTACTGGACAAGATAGTTCAAACATTCGATTTCTCGCGAATGGGCTTGGGAAAACTATTCAGAATTTTAATTGAAGGCCATATAATACAGTGCAGCTAGAAAGCGCGTTGAAAGTATTACTGAGAGTCCGTTGAATGGATTATCATTGGGGATCCACTTGTCCAATACCAGAAAGACTGAAAGAGATTTGGATAGCAGAGCGAGAATTCTATCTCCAGTTCCTCCCCCATCCCACCCAGAGGAAGATTTTCAATGTATTGAAGTTCAAAAATGTAGCAAGTTATGGAAAATATCAGAGGAAATCTTGCGTTTCTGGTCATATTTCTTCCAATATTTTGAGCAAAAGTACTAGACGTATCACCCCCTTGACGAGTAAAATCGTCTGGCGTTAGCCAGAGTAAAATACTGAAGTCTCCGTAGGTCACTGAGGACCTATACGGCCAGGAAGGAGTTAAAGTGTCACTGCAGCCAAATTTTAGGTATATTCTTTATTTGCTAAAGTAAATATTCAACTTCTTGCGATTTATTTGCCGCAATCAGAATTAAATTTGGTCTAGTAGAAGTGACTTTACTCCCTTTTGAAATGCCATACTTTGGTATCTTTGATGTGAAAAATACCATGACCATTTTGTTATATTGTCATGAGTAGGACTGCTTCAAACATGGCCTGGATTTAAAAGAGCACAGAAAGTCACTCATTAATAAGAAATTGATTGAATTGAGACGGTTGAAATTAGTACAATTCTTTCTTCACAAGAAATCAGGGTGCCATTGTTGTGATATCATAATACTTATGGCATCATAAAATCTTGGCAATCCCTTATTCTCTTCTCTAGCTTGGGGCTGGTGGAGTTTTACCACCCTCCACAACCTGTATTTGCTCTGGTAAAAATTGAGTTAATATGTGGGACTTTACGGCCGTCAGAAGCTTCTTAAGTTTTTAAGACTTCTTGTCTGGAGGCCTAGGACATGGCTTCACCAGTGTAACAATTTTAAAAATAGCAGGTCTTTGCTACCAGTATGCTTTCCATATAAAGGAAATATGTGATTCTGATGAAAGGTTTTCATCACATATAACAGCTAATAACAGAGACTTTTTTTACTGAACTTACATGTTACTGTGGTTATTAACTGGGTAAGTAACTGAGTATTAACTCACTAACTCATTAAAGTCCAAGGAAATTGAAAAATAATTCAAACAACATGACTTCTTTCTTTACAATATGACTTATCTTTTGATCAAATTCAAGAAAGTCTATTTGAGGAAATACATAATCAAGTGTTATTACTGCCCTATTGTACTTCCTGATGCACAAATAACTTTAAATGAAGCAATGTTTTGTTTGGTGTTACATGTAATTTTTCAATTGTAAAAGGCTTTTTATCACCCCATCACACAGTACAATATTCCATAATATTTCAAAATTTGGGATTATTTCATCTATTTTTTTTTACTTATTGGAAGAAATGTTCTGTATAAATATGCTCAGTGATCATTTTTATTACTCAGCCAAAACTGTTAGAACTATATGTAACTTATACAGGGGGTGGTCAAAAAGAAGTGGTCACCCATACAAATGATATAACTTGGTTCCTTGCCATCGTATGTAATGAAAGAGTTAATAAACCTTGTATTCTTCTACATACTAGAG
>JBAHVQ010000268.1:293671-317999 GCA_036872915.1 Nanipora kamurai | reverse complement strand
CAAAGGGTAAAAGACCTAAAAACTCATTCTGAAGCGATTTAAAATCAATTTGAGCAGACATTTTTATAAGAAAGTTCACATTTGTAACACCAATCCAAAACTCTGTGGAAGATGAAGTATTGGTAAACATCACTATCAACCACTGTGTTGGAAGAAATGCAGGCAGAAACAAGCGATAGTCAGAAAAAGCGAAAAAGCTATATAAATTATATATTATAGCTTTGATTGTATTGTTGTAAACTCATGTGTTCTAAGAAATCAAATGCCAAGTGCATCTGTCGCTCATGATGTTTATTCGGGAGAATTAATGACAAATCTGGAGGATGGGAGATCATATTTAAAATCTTGAGACTCCTGGATAATCCGGGAGAGTTGGCAGCCCAGCAAGTTATATCATTTTTATGGGTAGCCACTTTTTTGACCACCCCCTGTATATAATTCATTTCTTCCAAAAGTATGGTAGAATACGTGAATATACCTCAATTAATCATATGATCATCACAGTCAGAGTTGACAAGTATTTACAAAGATTATGTACACCTCATGTACTGTATACAGTATTAACTTACATACAATAAAGCCAAAAAAAATATCAGTTGCTAACATGCTTTGATCAAGGGATGCAATGCTGTACATAATTTAATATATCATTATTACTGTATACAGAATAATAACTTATTATGCATACATTTACATTAGTGAACAATATGACCCTTAAAATGATATGATATTATTCAAAATAATGTGAACTCTCTATTTGTTAGGGACATTTCATCAACAAATCTAAAAATATACAAAAATATACTCTGTAAGTTCATGTATAATAAAATGCAACACAAAAATTACCAACATTTGTAACCCATCAATGCCATGATGACTATAACCCTCAGCTGAATAAAATGAGCCAGTGACAGTAGTGCTGAAGAAGGGAGTAGGGGGACAGTCACTCACAACCATTTCCAGAACAATTTATTGTTTGTTAGAAATCCATTTTATTGAAACCATTAGGATGTGTCATTTAGATTTTTAATTGACCCAAAATAATAATTCAATTGCATTCTAAAGGACTTTAAACATTTAAAATCTTTCTCTAGGATTAGCTAGTGACCTTAAATTCTTTGCCTTCAAAAATCAAACTCTAGCACTATGGTGTACTTATAGCAGTTTTCAGGTTTATCCCAACTTGACAAGAAGCAGTTTTAGGGTAGGTAAAAATGAAAGTAGATGTAATATATTGTTCATGAAATATAAATATTGTAAAATATAAAACAGATGAATTTTGGAAAAATAAGTAATTTTTGTTATATGAAATTTTCAGAGTAATTGAATGAATTTAGCTTTGTCATTAATTTTAAGCTTTACTTTGAACTTTTAATTAGAATTAATAGAGTTCTTGCCAGATTCAATGCCCATATAGTACTTTTCAAATGATTTCTAGGAGACCCACAGGGTTGTAAGACAGTGATTTATTATTTCTAACAAAGGGTACAAATTGCATTTTGATTGGATAATCATATATTAATTACTTGCACTTGACTTGACATGTCAAATACTTTTCAGGGAAAAAGTTTGTACAGAAAAGTTAATAAAAAGCTAAAAATCTGTTCATCCAGCCACAGTAGTCCAGACTTTATTCATTCTTTAACACAAGTCTTAGTCGAGCTTTTGCTGTTAAATTTCTTCTTTGAATTAAGTCTGTGGTAATTTTTTTCCATTTTAGTGAACTTGTTTTTCAAGGTTTGGTTTTAATTGTGCATGACTTGTGAGAGGGTTACTCCCACCTTGTGCTTTTAAATATGTAATCACTCAGACTACTGGTAAATTGAAATATGGTATGGTCTCTTGTAGGATCTATACCAGCAAATGGCAGCTTATTCAATTCCAGCTACTATCTTATAATATCTGTTCTTATTGTATGGGCCACAATTAAACCACCATCCCAAAGCCTGCTTCAGGCTTGGCCTTGTAGCTTAGGTGGTAGAGTGCTGGAGTAGTAAACTTGAGCATAGTCAGCAGTTTGAGTCCCAGTCACATGCAGTCAAGTAGAGTTTTTCTCTACTTGTCTAGTATGGGTTCATTTACTAAGACTAGCACTAGTATCATTATTTTTCACCCATAACCCAAATCTCTTAAACTGTATCAAACAGATTGCGGCAGTTATTTGGTTTGTTAATGTTGTATCAATTTGATAGGACAGACCAATTCATGTATATTCTTGACAGAACTGTTCCAATTCGTGAGAACAGATGAAATAAAACATTTAGTTCTGGCAGATAACAGGCAGTGACATATTTTAACACCATGTAATATCAGTACAGTAGCTAGACAGTTGTATTATACACTGTTTATGTATGCATGTCGTTGCACTCCAGCAATTGTCATTGGTCAATGGTCTCTGCAAATTAGAATGACTACGCTTTTTTAAGCCAAAAGTTCTCAGTCTATAGCATAACAATTAAGTTTTGTGGCAACCTAAAACATTAGTGCTGTACTAAATATTAAGGACTTGAGAGCTAGATTTAAAGGAAGTTCAATAGTCAATATGGATCACCTTGTCATTTCACTGTGAACACATGAATGTCTTTCATTTTGTGTCCATGGTTCTTTCTGAACTCCATCCCTCATCCACCATCCATACTTCATGTTAGTAGTAATTGGTTTATTATAAATGTCATTGGGACCTGTTTGATTGAATATTTGTATTGCATTTAATGTTGATAGTGGCATGACGATTTACCGACCAAAATTTATTTAGTCAATTTAGAGTAAATATACGTAACAACGATGTTTATACTGGAGTAGCAGAAAAACTACCAGTGAACTGGCAGTAGTATAAGTTATTCTGAATTTTAAAACAGGTTATCCGGCAAGACTCCGCTTTATCTTCATTATTAAAACATTATACACCTGAGCGGTTGGCAGGTTTATGATTCACTGAGAACATATTGATTTTCAATCTCATCGACAGAAATATTCCACTAACATTTACCTTTTGACGACCTTTGATGTTTCTGTAGCATGGTTGTATATTTTACGTAAGATCCATTTGCTTGAGAATTTGGATAAGTGGAATTTCTCGGTGACGATGGATTTTGCGCCATTTCGGTTTCTTCGTGAACATTATTTTTCAGGCCTGTTTCACCTACGTGCAGATTTTTGTTGATGGAAGATTTCACAGGATCGTCTGCACCAAGTTCTGTTAAATTGAAAAACGACATGACGAAGGAAAAAGAAAAACCTACGATGCGAAATCTAGCGTATTACGCCTTCAATTCTCTGTTACCATGGAAACATCTTGGAGCCGCTGAACTTGCGTATTGCCTTGGTATTGGGGTAGATATCCAAGATGGCAGACTGCACGTTACTCTCTGACTTTCCAAAATTGACCATGGCTTTTGCTTATGGATCTGGGGTATTTACACAACAGGGTAATGCAATTGCTGAAGGTAACATGTTAGATTTATTGTTTGTTGTTGATGACTCATTAGAATGGCACCAGGAAAACATGAAACGGAACGGTCATCATTATTCCTTTGTTCGAGTTTTTGGACCAAAATTGATCACTCATCTTCAAGAAAACTTTGGTGCCAGTATTTACTACAATACTTTGATTCGGTGGAAAGGACGAGTTGTTAAATATGGTGTGATTAGCAGGAAATGTCTTCTTCAGGATATTGTTTCCTGGAGAAACCTTTATGTCAGCGGACGACTTCATAAACCTGTAAAATTCCTTGGGTGTTGTCCTTCGGACGTGAAAGTTGGACTGGAAACCAACTTAAAACATGCATTACAGACGTCACTGCTTTGTCTTCCGGATCATTTTTCCGATGAGCAATTGTACTTGCAGATCGCCAATTTATCGTACGCGGGAGATTTTCGCATGATTGTTGGTGAACACAAGAACAAAGTTTCGAATATCGTGAAGCCTAATTTAGAACGTTTTCGAAAACTTTATATTCCATTCCTTTGCAAAGATGAATTTCTTGATATCCACAACAATTTCGTACATCAGAAAAGTGACAATGAAACCCGCTTTCAGCGCCTAAAAGAACTTCCTGCGAACCTTAAGAAAAGAATTGTAAGTTGGCGAATGGACGGATTAAAATTTCAGCAATTCAAAGATCTCTCTGAAGAAATCCAGGAAGCTGTTCTCTATAGTTTAGCACATGACCGTGTGAAGACATCTACGTTGACTTTAAAGGGAGCAAAGTCAATTGTAAGAAGTTCAAGTTTATCCCAAAGTTTGAAAGGAATCCTTACTGCGGGAATGCTGAAGTCTGCTCTGTACAGTGGGAAAAAGTTAGGGAAAATGTTTCGCGGTATGATAAAATGATGAAATGCAAAATTATTTATAGCTTAGAGTTGACGATAAGATGATCTCATATTTGCGATAGGCGAAAATGTTCAGGAAATTTCACTTTTCCGTGAGAAAAACACTGAATATGTGACTTGAAGCTTTTCAGGAAAGAAGTTACTCTTTTTTAGCAGTAAGAAGTTATGGTCACACAAAGTTTGATTAATTAACAGTAAGACAAAAGAAAGAAATAGAAAATAATTTATTAACATGAATGGAAAAAGGTTCACCAAGCGTCACAACCAAGTTTGCTGTTTTGAGGGATTGTCTGGTGTTTGTATATTTCAGTAGTTTCTCTGACATGTCCTGCTAAGTAATTATTGACGGAGACGAGTAGTGTGAATTCTTCCGTTTTGATGTGGTGGTCCCGTTCCCATGCATGCTTAGTAAGGGACCGGACATTTATTAAAGGGGGCAGGGCTGGTGCAAATAGGGGGAGGGTCAATATTTTTTGTGCAGGCCAAAAGGGAGGGTCATCAAAATGTGGGCATGCGTTTGGGGGAGGGTCACATATATTTCTGCTCCAATCCATCAGTATAGTAGAGATTCGGAATTTCCTCTGTAATACAGCAGACATCAAATGTTGAAAGAGAACAAAGATAGCAATGAACTCAACTATTTATGTATGGCTATTTATATTACATATTGCATAAAACCAGTTCTTGAAATATATAAACAACTAAAGATGCAGTTTCAATTTTAACATAAACTTGAATTTATAGTGTTATAAATAATGTACAAATGTTTTAAAAACACTAACCTCATCACCTATCTCATCATCACTGTGACCCTCATCAACTATCTCATCATCACTGTCATCCTCATCAACTATCTTATCATCCCTTTCCTCATCAACTATCTCATCATCCCTTTCCTCATCAACTATCTCATCATCCCTTTCCTCATCAACTATCACACCATCACTGTCATCCTCATCAACTATCTCATCATCACTGTCATCCTCATCAACTATATCATCATTCCTTTCCTTGTCAATTGCTTCGTCAATTCCTTCCATAAATCCTTTCACATAGTCTTTAATTTTAACAACAACTTTTTCTGTCACTTGACCTTGGTTCACCTTCCTTGTCAGCCACTTGATTTTGTTTGCACCAAGTGAAAAAGTGCCTCCACGTTTACTTCATCAGTAATAGACACATTTGTATCTGCTGATATGAGTTGAATTATGTGTTAGAAATTCTTTTCCTTTTTTTGTTCTTATTTTTGTTCTGTTTTCTTGACCTTTTCTTGGATTTGTTTTTTAACAATGTTCCACGAAACATACATATCTTTGCACTGCTCCTCCTTTTCCTTAAAGATCCTTCAAAATATTCTCAAGTTTGTTTCGTAATTCTCCCAGTAGGGTGATAATACCCTCATCAAATGAATACGAACATTCCTGCCCCTGCTTCAATTTTCCAGATTTGGCAAAAAGACCATCAGGTTCTCCTTGATAGCTTGATCTTCGCCTTTAATAGCTTCTTGCAACACTGCAATTTTTTGTATATTTGTCCTCAGAATAATTTGGTCTGATGGGATGAGGATGTATCCATCATCATTTAAAATTTTTCCTGCAGCACCTGGACCATGATTGCTTAAAATGGCATCAATACGCAATGATAACTTTGTTATACGCTGATGAGTGTCCTACTGCCTCCTTCCTTCACTGTGAAATTGCTTCACAAAATCGCGAGGACTTTTGCAAGTGTGGTAAAATGCTTTGTAGCATTTTGGGAGACATTCATTCATAAATTTTGCACGAACAGATGATGCATTTGGTATCCATCCAAATTTTTGTTGTTCCCAAGGCCTTTTGTCTGTATGTTCCCTTTGAAATTCAATTCCACCAAAAAGTAAAGGGGCAGGCTTACTTGGAAAGTTAGATGAATTGTTTGCACTGCTGACAGACCCACAATCTATATTTTGTTGTTCCTGCTCTGAATTCTGTACTTTACTCTTTGTTGTCTGTAGCTCACTTTTCTTCCTTAAAAGGCGTTTCACTTCAATAGTTGAGAGGCCTGACAAAAAATACACACTCTCAAATGGCTATCAAATAACTCTACTATTCAGCAGGTATTATTATGCTTATTGTATTTAATAGTATAACATAATTAAATTTATAGCACAATACCAAAATATATAAAACAATACAGAACATAAAAAGTAATTCGGCATTTGCTTAGCAGCAAAATTTAAACAAGTCAAGATTCTATTACCGTCTACAGTAAAAGTACAGCACTCATTAATATTTATAAATGTCGAGCCACTTGAAGACAGCATAATTTCATGGTTGACAACACAACGTTTAAACATAAATTTAATTATAAATTAGTAGCCGTACCTATTTCTTTGAGATCGTCAGTGTCTACGTCTTGAAAATGCTCAACACAGCGTATTCCAATCCTGTTAAAATGGGCTTTGAACTCTTCAAGATCAGCAGATTTTAGAAACGGTGTCAAATCGTCCGCCATGTTTTCCGAGATATTGGTCCCAGAAGTCTGGGTACGAAATTAAAAAACCACATAGAAATTCGTCTTCGAAGAACGACAATATGAATGGATCTTGTGAAATCTCTTGTGATGATGGATTTGACCAGGACTGTGTTGATATTCCAAGTTTGAAGAGTGTTGACGAAGGCAAATTATCTTTCTCACAATTAAGGAGCAAGAGCAGGAAGGAATCTTCTATTGGCAAACAGATACGAAAGTCACTTCAGACATGTAAAGTTCGGAATAACTTGGTGAAACTTGAGGGTTTATTAAAGTGTGCTACTAGTAAATCTCTGTCGAACATATTGGAAGGTCTTTTGTATATTTTAAGACAGCTCCTAGCACAAAGTGAAAGCAACGGGAAAGCTGTTGGTTTTTTGTCATTTGAAGATGCGTATGGTTTTTACTGTGGCTTCATTGATAGCACTCCTGACGAAGCAAATTGTCGTGATCACCTTCTTCACAAAGACCATGGGTTATGTGTAATTGTAACCGGAATCTTAGGCAAACGCTACATCTTATTACAGAATGAAGAGATTAGTCTTGAAGATTTTTTGTTAGAATTGGAGAGGCTTGATGAAGAAAACATGGATGCTAGTGTAAAACAACGTTTGCATCTGAACGCCGCAACGTTAAACTGCATATTAAACTCTTTGGATACTGAATATGATAGAATGGCATTGAAAGCTGTAGTATTCGCTCTGCATTCAAGATCAGAAACTTACAACCTTGGCATTAAGCCCGACAGAGCAGTGCAGTTTATTTCAAAAGTTATGTCAGCCTCAGAAGAAAGTGAAAAGGCTTTAGCAGAAGCGGCAGATATCCTTCAGGTTAGAACGTAAGAAAAGATAAAGAAAGTTGAGAATAAAATACAAGACATTGACCACAAACTGGAAAAACAATCAGCTATGCTTTCGGAAAATAGAATGTGTGACATTGAGAATGAAAAGATTGTGCTCAAAGAGAGATTTGATAATCTTAAACTGTTAGAAGTAAATGATACTGTCTATGCACAAAGGAAAACACAACAAGCAAAGCGAAAAATAGCAAGAGATGTAATTGATTCTAAGAGGATCAAAAGGAGAAAATTGGGAGCAGGAGCTCCATCGTTGTTAGATTCAGAAGATGAAGAGTTTATTGCCAATGCAATTTCTTCAAAGAGTACTTACCATGGTAGAAGGCATGAAACAACACTGTTTACAAACCATAGAGTGAAGAAAAGAGACTTTTTGTCTCTTGCTAATTACTCAAGCTTAAGACGTGGGAAGAAGTTGATAAAGTATGCTACTACGGTAACCAATCGAGGGAAGCCAAGAAATGTCAGGTCTAGAGCTGCAAAATCCCATAAAGGAAAGTGGCTTTGGTGTGTCAAAAAGCCACCCAAAACTGAAGATCATAATACCGAATGCACCCATCATCAGCGTACGCGTGTTCACAATGCAAAGCTTACCATGTTTGCTGAGGACGAAAAGGAGCACAGTGTTTTCATCAGTATGGATGATAAAGCCTATTTACGTCCTGGGACTGACGTGGTTGCACGGAATACCAAAGCAGGCGTTATTTATGACACTTGCGATCCCGAGAAGCAAAAGCAGCTACCACAACACGATTTCACCATCCCCGAAGTCAATCAAACGCTAGCATCATTTCGTTTCATCAAACGACATATAGAGAAGATTGAAGGAAACAATGAGTTAATCACCGATCAAGATCAAAGTGTTGTCACAATAAGACCAAAACATATCGGAAGTTGCGGCAGTGTATGGGCATCTGATTATATGCGCTTGTATCGCTTCACTTTTTCAAGAGAATCCAACCGACACTGACTATAGCATTAAGTTTCAAAGGCTTGCTATTCATTCTCACGACGCCTTGTTTTACTTCACTGACCTTACCATGAAAGACAATGTAGTGCGTGCCACATCACAGCCTGACTGTAAGCACTTTTGCTACGAGGCAGAAAAGCTTACATGGCTTCAAAATCAAATTGATGAAATCATACTAGCGTGGAAGGAAACCCCACAAGCGGTTGACGAATCTGAGCTTGTTTTAGCAAATGAACTGCTGGAAGACCTTATCAGTATGAAAGAAAATGCAGCTACAGTGCAGAAAGAAATGCTACTCCACATGCAAGAGGGCAACTTGTGGACTGTAACTGAAGACATTTTAAGAGCCTGTGAACTGTATCTCAAAAAGTTAGTTCCTCTGAAATACCCAAATAATTGCTGCAGTATTCTTAAGGCTACAGATGCAGGTCCTGGAGTGGGAGTAACCAATACCGAGGTTCGTTTTAGAGATATAGAAACTGCACGGATACATTCAAGTGATCGTGTGAATCGGATTCACCGTGCCCCAGGTGATTCGGCACAGAATGAAGCAGAGAGAACCAATGCATCCATTGGAGAGGCCCTTGTAGATGGAACAGCATTGAAGTGGGAGTATTTCAAGCCTTTTGATTGTCTGACAAGTGAAGAGATCGATGAACTATCATAAAATGAACTGAAAGAAAAAGAGAACTTATGCATGGAAAAAAATGCGTGGAGAGTAGCCCATGATGTGGCAGCAATGATTGATGATGAACCGGGTCCTGCTGGAGACTTCATAAAATGTTATGTTACTCAGCGGGAAAAAAGTCAGTTCTTTTTTAACCAGCCTTACCTAATGAAATATGCAGCTGCTAAAACAGAAGCTAAGGAGAATGAGGTACCAGGGTGCAATTATTTCAAGAAAATATATGCATTTATAGATTCTCATTGTCTTCATGGTGCGATGTTTCTTGAATACCTCAAAGGATCTTGCAAAGATGCTCATGGAAAACTATGTGACTTTTGCACCTCAAGAGAAAAGCGCTGTAGCCAGATTGAACATGTCCCAAGGCCATTTCCAGATCATGAAAAGCCTGGATATCATTACCTTTCTGCGGACAAAACTCCAACCAACAACAGGGTTGTCGACGATTATTTACCAAGAACACATAAAGGAGGTTTATATCACAGGCGAATGCTCCTTGGAAGATCCCACAAGTATCTCAAACTTCAGTAGACAGTTTATAGTATCTGAAGAATGCGTTACAGATTATCTTAAGCACTTGAAGTTGGTTGAACTCAGGAAAGATAAGAGAAAGAAACAAAGAATTGCCGAAGCATCTGCTTTAGCAAAGAAGAAATACGAAGATTATGATTGGAATGCCATGCTCAATGATAGGTCTCTCGCCAAACAAAAAGTAGCTGTCTTGGATAAATACCTGAGACATCACAAGCTGCACTCTGCTTCAAACAATAAAGCAAAGTTATCCGCAGTCCAGAGACATATTACACACCAGTCGACTGCTACCAGTCAAACAGCGCAAAAAGAGAAATCAGACTCTGATTCTGGAGATGAAAGTGAAATTGAATCCACTTTCTCATCATGTGATGAGGATGGAACTGACATTGTTCTTGCAGAAATCGGTTCAAGCTCCGAGGAAGACGACGAAGCTGGAAATGATGTTGAAATGACTAGTGTAGTAAGGACTAAGACAAGATCTGGGAGAAATGCAACCCGCTTTTTATTAAATTAAAGAAAGTATGCTTTTTATGTGTTAAGAGAAAAGGGGGGTCACATAAATTTATGTAAGGTTATATAGGGGGGCTAGTGTTTTTTCTGCTACATTCTTGGGAGGGTCGTTTAAAATTATGCAACTGAAAATAGAAATGCACTAGCCCTCCCCCCCTTTAATAAATGTCCGGTCCCTAAGAGCGGATTTCTTTTGTTTAACTTTGGCATTGAGACAGCAGGATTTGTGTTCTTTTTGTCCTGTCTTTGGGTTTCTTTCGGTCTCACCAATTTAAACCAAACCACATTAACGAGGGATTCGTCATACGCTGGCTTTTATGTTGCTGTTAGTTTTATTCTTATGTGTAAAGAGTAGTTGGTGGATTTTCAGTGTAGAGCTATGGTAGACTTTGATATTAGATTCACTGAGTGTTCGTTCAATTTTGTGGGATGCAGGACCAAAATTAATGAATTACTTTGTTTCGACGGATGTTTGTTACCTTTTGCAAAAGTATTTTATCATGGGGAACACCATGGTTCTTTAGGACCTTCTAGGTGTTCTAGATCTTTGTAGACACTTTCGCCGTCGTACATGGAGTAAGCACAGAGTACCGAAGAATTCAATTCGTACGACGCTTTAAGATAATTGAGTTTTTCATGAATTAGGTGGAGGAAACATGGAAAGAACAACCCGGAAGAGTATCACCCTGTTTTGCGTTAAGTTATTTATTATTTTTCTTTTGATTTGTTACCAAGAGAAAGTTCAAATGTTTACACACTGCGGCTTAAAAAATGACGGTGAAATTTCAGCTCACTGCGAAAGCAAAATTATCAAAGCGAAACGTGTCATGCAGTTTGCATTCTTTTCTTTCTGCCTCTTAATTATTGAAATTCCTAAATAACGAAACTATGGAGAAATTATGTCAAATCATCACATGTGGTTCTGTATGAGGGTGAGTTCTGTTGTGTAGTGTTTGGCAACTCGCCTTATAATGAGAGATTAGGTAAAAGTAATAAGAATTTAAATTAGTCCAACATAATTACTTATAATTTTTATCATAATTACACAAATACGTTCATATACGAACAATAGTGTTTGACGCGTTGATATGAGATTATGAATATAATCGTAGAATTCGTCTTAACTACACCTAATTGCAAAACTATGCCCCACTCTATCAGAGAGCTTTTGCTTTGATATATATCTTAACATCACTTCCTGGTTCCAAGGTAGCGCTGTGTTGTACAAACACATAGTTGGTGGCGGTTGAAAACCACTTTACTTTCCCAGCTGGCTCCACCATGACGTCATAACCATTAGGATAATGAAGTTTTTGGTTCAGAAAAATTTCTGAAGTATTACTATGGCATTTTTCCGTTATTTGATAAACCAAACGAAAATTATAATTTGAAGGATCAAACTTAAGGTCAGTCACATGACCTGCCACAGCTCGTGGGAACGTTCGACTTGTGTTGTATATTCTAGCCACGGGACTTTGAGCGGTGGTTGTTTTTGAGCCGTAATATTCCCATCCAAGCCACGACTGAACTGATAAATCAGCATCTTGCATCATTTTGAACATTTCATCAACAGAAGACGACGTATGAGTTGCAAATTCGGTCAACATTCCACCACATTTCAGCCTTTCAAGGTCTCGCATACGAACAAAGAAGTTAAAATTAGCATTAAAATCAGGGGGTACATAGTAATGATAGCTCAAGACACTCCTATTTTCATAACCTGTGCCTCCAGGAACAGTCTGAAATCCGACACCAAAATCATCCCATGTCACTGATTCAAAGAAGATGCAATGTTTGTCGTCCACTTGGCGGATGGCTTTCGCCAGGGCATCGTAAGCTGGGGCTAGGTTTTGTTTATCAGCAAAAGTTGGCAGTAGGAGAGTGGGGTGTTTGTAGATGTCACCGGCCCACGGCTCGTTTATTAACTCGTATCCCATTACGTTCGAATGGTTTTTGAATGTCTCTGCAGTTTTTACCCAGAATTTTTCCCATTCGTCTCTCAAGCCATTTGTATTTTGATACAAGTTTTCAAAAGATTTACCAACAGCCTCCGTAAGGTAGTATGTTGTCCACGAAAAGCGTTTACAGTCATCGTTACTTGGTAAATTAGTCGAAGGATCCACCTTGTAAGGCTGGTGCAAGGGAAATGGAAAGTTTTTGGCTATCTCATGATCAATTGTCCACAAAGGAAAACCTTCGACACAAAATCTCTTTGACATCACATCTTGGTGCATGTCGAGCAGAATGTAAATATCATACTTCGAGGCCTTAGTAACGAGGTCGACCATTATTTTCAGGTAGGTTTCGTTAAATTGTCCTTTCATCGGAACGAAACCGGGCCACATCATTCCCAAACGAACACCGTTCAGACCAAGTGATTTCATGAACTTCATATCCTGCTCTGAGAAAGTATCTTCACCAAACCCGTCTGTCTTCGGATGCCATGGAAATTCTTTGATCACAATATTTGTACCATGTATCAAGACTTCCCGACCAGAGCTGTCTACAAGACGTTGGTTCTGTGGATCTACGGAGATAGGAAGCAACTTACCATCAACATCGCGAGCAAAAAAGGCAACCAGAAATATCAAGAACATCGCGATGATCTTGTTTAAATTGTGCAGGATATTCGGAACTTTTAGCTAAGGTTCACGTGATTTTCTTGTGCAAACAACTTTGCACTGCGGTATGGGACGCCAAATGTGAATTCATTATTTAACGCCGAATGTGTGTAATTTTCCCTGATTTATTTGGTTATATCAAATATAAAGAATTGTTGACAAGTCCCGTAGTTTGGTTGTATCGAATAACAAACTTGGCGGCCATAGTTTGGTTTGGTTATGTCAAATAACCAAAATAATTTCTTCAGACTTGACAAGCATTATATTAAATGGCCAAAAACAATTTCTTCACACTCGACGAGTATGATACCAAATAACCAAAAAACAATTTCTTTACACTCGGCGGCACGATATGGCCAGAGGTTAGCACAAAGAGCGTTTTCACATTCTCTCTTTTAGCGTTCTCACATTCTCACCATGACTCGGTTGCAAGATGATCTGGCTCGATCGCTCATAGAAGTTATTGGCAGGGCGATAAATGAAACTTTGACCGCCACCGAGGATCGCACAGCGCAGGAAAGGGCGCCAGGTACAACGAACTTGGTGTGTTTTGAACCTTTTATGTAGGTCCTGAAGGAGGGTACCCACACCATTTCCAAGCCCAATTTTTTCCCAAATCCCACTTCACAGTGTTCAAGTTCCATTTCCACGAGCAGAATTCAGAAAAAATCCAAGTATTATACATACCAGCTCCTTTCTCCGGCATGTGGTTTGTGACATGTGAATACACATTGCTCTTCCGAGTTTTGGCTTGATTGCACCGATGTACGCAAAGATCGTTGACCACAAGACGAGGGAAGAAATAAAATAATCTACACAATCTAATACTCCTGTCGCAAAATTGGCGTAAAATAGGCACTTAACACAGTCTTCTGGCGTTTCCCAAAATACGAAGGAAAGTGTTGCTGCAATGTCCGTAATGGTTTGGTTGCTACTTTTATGTCATGTTGACGAAGAGTTCTGGTTAGCTGTTCAGTTACGCCCTTGATATATGGTAAGGTTACGTATCTTCTATGGGTTGTAGAGTCGACCATCTTAAAAACATACCTACCACCTAAAGAATTGGTAGGTAAGAACTCCTACATCTGAAGAATTGGTAGGTGTGTCTTTTAAGATGGTCGAGATAGTGGAGAAACGGGAAGAGCGTTTGAAACAAGAAAAAAAGAGCATTTGAGAAAGGTTAAAAATTATGCGAAATGTTCAAACACAGCTTCTCATGCTTGGAAAAATGGACGTAAAATTGACTTTGAGAAGGGAGAATTAAAGACAGAGGAAATTTTAGAATAAGTAAGACATTGGAATCATGGCACACGAAACGACAATGCAATGCTATTACCTAAACAATACACTCAGCTAACAAAGAAACACTGCCGCCGCTAATTACTATCTAATCTGTCCTATGTAAATTACTTAAAGTTCCTTATCGGTGATGTCATCCCATTACAATAGTATATAAGCTTGCAATTTTCTAGAACAACAACAACAACCTTTTAATTGTACCCTTTACGACATAAAGACTAAAAAATAACGAATAGAATAGTTAGGGTAATGGCTTCCAGAAGTAACCTTTTGGGCTAAAAATACCTGGAAGCCAGCTTAGCATATGAAAAAGAATTAAATTATGTTGGACAACAGACAGACAACATGCAACATGGAGATCTATAAAGATACATATGTACCTGTCGAAGACCACAGTCTAGTGGCCAAAAGCTCGTCTAAATAAATTATAATCTTGGTCAGAGAACGTCTCCAATCATTTTGCCTCTACCTGACCGCGCATTATCAATATTTGCAAACAACTTTGTTATTTGATATAACCAAACTACGGACTAGTAATTGATTTGGTTGTTTGGTGTAACCAAACAAATCGGGAAAATTACGTACTTACGTGCAAGGACGATCATTGATGTGGCAACGGCGAATCGAAATACGGAAAATTGTCGTAACGTTTAACCTGAGATTTAATTGGGAATTTAACCTGGGAATTATGCTCATCTCAAATTCATTAATAATTCATGATAAAGATGATACTATGATTATTGATATCTGAGGTATCTGAGTTATGTAAATTAAGCCAACTTTCACCTCGATTTTTTCTTCAAACATCGATTCTTTTGAGATGCACTATCATACACTCGAAAGTCGTGTTTCATTAGATATCCGAACACCTCGAAGTTTGTAAAAAACCTGGGCTATCGCCTCGGTTTTCAGCACTTGTAGTTGTTTGGATATCCTGATGAAACATTCCTTCTCGTGTATGATGTATTACTTCTCGGTGTTTGGATATCCTGATGAAACATTCCTTCTCGTGTATGATATATTACTTCTCGGTGTTTGGATATCCTGATGAAACACTCCTTCTCGTGTATGATATATTACTTCTTGGTGTTTGGATATCATGATGAAACATTCCTTCTCGTGTATGATATATTACATCATTAACGTGCCGGAATTAGCGTGCACTTTTTTATTTGTTGGATTACAGATTTCACTCATAAATTTTCGAGGGAGAGGGAGCGAAAAACCAAAGAAAACAAACTTTATACCGATACCCATCTAAAATCTGGGAATTGCAGTTTGCGCTTCAAATTGCACTTAAAAAGCATTTAGCGGTTTTGACAGGGTAGAAAAAGTTACTTTTTTCAACTTACTTCTAGAAGAAAAAAAGAGTAGTTGTACTAAAAATCTTCGAACTTCGTGTTTCATTAATGAGGGATCTCACATTGCTGACAAGGACGGGCGATTGCCTACTTCCACGTCCTAGACTTTCAATATACAGCAGATCAGATATGGTTTTACGCTACTCTGGCTTAAGAATTTTTGAACGTGGCTCACAAAACTACCGTTCATGACCCAACGTTTCGACACTCCTATCTAGTGTCTTCATCAGGGGTGATTGATTTGAACATGAAACCTCTACTTATATCCTTAAAGAACCACTGATGAAGTTATCTATTAACGAGATGCAAATAGGCATCCCGTAATAAACCATCGCGATTCAATGGAGCGGGGGCGCTATTGATATGCCACGCCTCCAGACAACGTCTTCAATGGTAACGTGGATTGGTAGTAATAATTTTGGAATTTTCCCATGCAATCGTGATTGGTTAGACAAGCGTGCTCAAACAAAGCAGAGTTTTCTGGGTTTTTTCCGAAAACTTCCTATTTGGTATTCTTTTAAGCGCGTTCCAAACTGATGTTCAGTCTGGCCAATGTACTCCTGATCAGTCATTACATAGAATGGAATAAATCACATCTTTTCTCTGATCCTTCGCAACATGATTCTTACCACGGCTTTGTAAATATTTTTTACCCAACGTCAAGAATGGCTTTTGGGCAACTTTCACGTTGAACTACCAAAGATTCTTTTGATAGGTTCCGTAATTCCTTGAATTTGCTAAGCTACGTTCAAAACTTTTTAAGCCAGAGTAGAGTAAAAATGATGTCTGATTATTCACCTGGCTGCGTTGGGAATTTTTTCAAGTACAGCAGATATTTACGCAGAACGAAAAACGTAGATATATTCTTTTCATATCCCTATTGCAGAAGTAAAGTAAAATCAGAAGTTTAGGAGACAAACATGATCCACTGTCTAGGCTTTTCAGTGCAGAATCTTGAAACATTGCCGACAGAAAAATGGATTAGGAAAACTAGTAAAAATGTGGCTTAAAAAGCTCATCTCCTGGCTTTTCTCAATTCCCGAGTTAACCCAACTAATATTGAAAGATATTGTATTGATTTTCGTAAAGTAAAATGAACATGGTGATATCCACAAGTTGTTACGATGAATAAAGAGAAACTTCACCGTAAAAGTTTGAAGCAACAAATATTTTCCTCTTTCAAATAGGGAGCACCACTCGTAACTTGTAAGTCTCCTGTTTGTTCCACAATAAATTCGAAACGTAATAACTAAGGTATCAATTAACGGTATTAGCCATTTTTGTACTAAAGTGGCTATGTTCCGTCCGCGGGAGAAGACGTAGTGTGCTAGGGGCCGACACTAGGGCGACAAAACTTCGCCAGTTATTAACTTACTACAACAGATTGCTTGCATGTTCATATGTTCTGGAATAACATATTACTCTATTGTTTAGAAAACTAAGATGAAAATGGAAGTTCTGCAACAAGAACATAAAGGGTCTATTAAACTAACCTCTAACAAAAAGTCAATACGTGAAGATCGCAAGACAACTTTTACTGTGAAGCTAAAAATTCCGCAATGTTTGAAATTTCTTGTTTCGTGATGAATTTTCTCTAGTAACTAAAACATATTAATCGAATAAACTTGTCTCTCCCAGCAAATTCAAGACGGCTAAGGTAGAATCAATTGATGAGTCAAGTAGGAGTCATGGCTATTGAAAACATTTTATTCTAAAAAATGTGCCGGGAATAAAGCCATGTTTGCGAACGTTCTAAGTCCCCGTCCCCGGGCCGTACAATATTGGCGATAGCCTTATCCCATGATTAGGAAAATGGCGAATGCACGGCGGGGCATGGCTACAGCTGAAATTGGCTGATATATAACGTGGAAGGTTGAGGAGCCATGCTCAGGTTAGCCGCTTAAGGTTTCAAAACCAGGAATAATCAAATAGACCACGTCGAACAAGAAGCACAAGTCCAGGATAGTCCGCGCTATAAAATGTGGAAATTGGCTTGATTAAAAGACAACGGTTCTCTAAATCTATGTCAAATGGTGGGGGGGAGGGGGTGGTTTCATCAGTGGGTGGTTTTGGTAAAAATTAACGAGAATTTCTGTTTATGCTCAATTGACGACTCAAGAAATCACGAAAGGACTAGGTTCTGGGTAACAAGAGTGAACTATGAGCTTTTGATATTGGTAACTATCAACTTTCATCCAATGACAGCTGGCAAACCATAAACTTTCAGATTATCTACCATGTTTCAGTCTACACATTTTGATGTGATATTCCTAGTTCTACAAAAATAGTTGTTTTTTGAAAGTAATTCCCTGATATAACACATCTACCTTCAACAGTCCTACCTCTGCTGATACTAAACTGTCAGAACTTAGGAGTCGGAAAACTAACTTGTTTCTTTTTAGTTCAAACCTATCGGTGAAAGTGGGCCTAGTAGTCTAAACCGGGAAAACCAAGGCTGCACACGTGTAAAATTTTGTCCGTACGTTTGGAGTTATTAAAAATTAACATCAGTCGTTATTCGGTTACTTACTATTTTATTTAATAACGTTAAGGAAGTATTCGAGTAATTCATACGAAAATGGTATCTGATTACCTTACCCCACTGGTTGTGATAAGTACAAGCTGAGGTTCACGAAGGACTTTTAGACGATAAACAAGTAGACAAAAAAACCACGTCAGAAGGACAACGAGTAACTACTACACAATAAGGTCGTTATTAAGTTAATCTTAAGTTAATGTTCCACTTAACATATTCCAAACACTGTTTCAATAGGTCTCACAATGCTCCTAGGCCTTAGAAACACAAGTTAAACTTTCAATCATGAGAGTGAAAGCTGTCGTTCCTCTTTTTACACGTGCCGCTAGCAACCCTGAACCCACCCCCCGTGACAGAAGTTAAGCAGGGGTTCGTATTGTTGACAGAAGTACAGTGTTTTTTTTTTTCATTTTCATGCCCTTTCCGCATAGTAGAAGTAATTAATTTGTCCTTCCCAATATAACTTTGGTCGTAGGAGGATAAACGTGAGTCACATGCCGCCGCAATTAGATTAGAAACGACACAAAAGAATCACCGCTCCCGATAAAGGCTTAACATGATTTAACGTGATTTAAAGCCTTAACAAGATGTAACATGCTACAGAAATCATGGGAACGTTCAAGAACGTTATAGGTAAACGCACCGTCACAAAGCAAACGCAAGAATGTTTGCGGGGAATGGAGAGGGTGCAAATGACACTTCGAGTTTAAAAAAAGAACAAAATGTGCTGATTTAAACATAATACGAACATCTTTGGAGTTTTAGAGGCGAATCTTCTACTTGTTCAGTATTAAATCGTTGTGAATTAGCAGTAATTGTTAAATATCGTCTATCAATTTACTGTTCATCTGCAATCACGGGACAGAAATTAGTACTAACACAAAAGTAACTTTTTCGCTGAGTGCTCTTATTGTCTCATTGGGTTTTACTTGCTCGACGAAGGAGTAGTAGAAATGCCAATATTCTAAATCCAACAAGAAGGGCAAGCATGCAGTAGATATTTCTATAGAAATTGTCCTATGAAAAAAAAATAGAGCGTTTAGCAGATTACATGAGAAATAAATAATACAAATTAATTAATGAGAAAGTTGATTCAGGATGTTTCGAATTTCAAAACCAAAGCGATAGCCGAGTTTTTTTAGAAACTTTGAGGTATTTGGATATCTGACGAAGCACGACTTTCGAGTGTACGGTGTTGCATCTTGAAAAAATCAGTATTTGAAGAGAAAATCGAGGTGAAAGTTGGCTTAATTTATGTAATTTCTTCTTCAGATGTCCAAACTCCTTCTCGGTAGTGATCTCCATTATGTTTTTCTCGTGAATTATTAATGAATTTGAGATATTTGCATAAAACTAAACCCGTGACTTTTAACTTGTTTACATGCTCATCAGACCACAGTCTTGTTCTCCGGAGGTTTTTAATTTTTAAGGTATTGTTCAGACTATATTTGAATTGGGAATTTATTTTTTATCGTCCAATTGATGTGGGCACAATTACGTCCGGATGGTGATGATGATGCTTTGCGGCGGGAGACAATCATGTAAAGAGGCGAAGTTGTACTCTGAAATGAAGATTCTTCACCCAATCAGCCAGTGGGAAATACGAAGTAATAGTGACGTGTACATATGACTTAAGTACGGTTGTTTATCTGAGTTTTTAATTTATTCTAGCTTTCGCAATAATAGAAAATGGCTCTTTAGGAACCCATCGAGAATCAAAATCGGTTTGTTTGTCTTGTTTCGTTCTTAAAACAGTAATATGCCTTTTGCAGCTAGGTCAAAAATACTTTGCACAACAAAATCTGGAGAGCAAGTGAAATCCGGTACATTGTGTTTTTCTTTGTTTAGGAAATCCCACTATTCTCCATGCTCTCCAGTTTTTCATTTTTCTGAGTTATCTTGAGCTAGCTGCAAACGGCCTATTGTGCGCTTCGCTACTAAAGGCGATGAGTTAGCACATTCAGTCAGTTAAGATGGTTTTCCAATATGCCGCATGAAGAGGAATGGAGGCAAAACCTTTCTTCAGTAAGTCTATTGTGAATAGTGTTACGGAAACCAGACAAACGCAGTGAGATATTAACCAGCAGAAAAAGGTACCATGTTTTTTAATTTCGGGCATTGGGAAACTTTAAAACGCCTGGGGAGGGGCATTTTTCCGCGGATGAATTTATTTACTCCAACATTAACCAAGAAATCTTTCTTTTCTTTCTGGGCTCCCACAGGACTGAACTTGCTCGAAGTTTTTTATTTCAGTAGTTGCGGTCGAATTTTTTCTTACATTATTCTTGTGCAGGAATTATTTTTCGTAATGGCCCACACTCCCTCAAAAATAACATTGTAAAATAAACCGGGCATTACTTATTACAAAAACTCCTTCATGCTGCATGAACTTATTAAAATCACCACTTGCACTTAACATGAAAAATATTTCCCCAACGGAAACAAGAATATAGTCTGATGAGAAGGAGTTTAGCGTTTGACACCTGCTGGAATTTCCCCTTTGACGAGTAAAATCGTCTGACGTAAGTCAGAATAAAATTGTCAGGCGTTAGCCAGAGTAAAATTAATAAAGACGAGAAATCCGGTGTCAGGACTCAAAGTGATAAGAAACTACAGAGACCACTACGGTTTGTAAGATAACTATTTGTCACTTAAACAGTATTATGTGGAAAGAACAATCAATTGCTTAATATATCTTTCTCACCTCATCCAACTGGAAGTTGCTCAGCACTTCAGCTCCTGTTCTTAAGCATTTAGTATTGGTCGTATTGTTCAGACGGCATCCTTTGAGGTAAGAAAAAAAAATATATATATGGGTTAAAGCTTTTTATTTAATTTATGCTTCCGTTAGTTCCCTTCATGCCGACTCTCCCAAGTCATTTTGCCCACCTAATTATTTGGTTACAGATTAACCCACACATCCTACGGTCATATCTGCGCTACATGTGACAGATGGCTAAATACGCCATATAGAATGGTACTAACATACAAAGCGTCATGGATAATGCAATACAATGTATAGAGAATACCATCCGAATGTCGGATTTCCATAGGTTATATAGCCGTGTAACGACTTTTCTATTGTTAAAATTAAATACTTTTCATCTGAGTTCCACCCCTAAACTACATTGAGAAAAAGGAAAAAGACGTTCGCTCAGATTGTAGTCATTTCATTGGCTGTACATTGCAAAAAATTGACACGTAATATGATTAATAAATAGAGTGAAAGCATTTTAAATTTTCCAACACAAATTTAGTCATATACTTAGGTAAAAATTTAGCTTGCAAACTCTTAACCAAAAGTAGTTGATGAAGATATCTGGAAACAGGACGGAAAATGACTTTACAGAAAACCTACCAATACCCTCGTATCCTTTCCATTGATTAATCATCAGATTTTCAAAGCCGTAGTTGAACCATGAAAGATACCTCAACCATATGAAGTAATCCGGCACTGTACTGTAAAGAAGAAAGAACTCAAATAAAATGACTACAAACTTTCCTTTCATCGCATCTGGTTTCATTACCACATCATCAATTCAACACATATGAAATTCAAATGACAAAAGGTGTTTAAGCCTTTCCCGTTCAAAGAAATTTTTACCAGTTAACTCCGGCTAATTGTAAAGTGTTTACTGTTGTTCATGTATTCTCTGTGGTAGCGCACTATGTTTTCTATGTTGTATTATTGTGTTGCATTGTTGGTTACCAAATGTATATAGTTTCATAAATATGTTGTAATGTAATTTGTTTAATATTAATGCAGGACCCCACTGAAAAACACGAAAGTGATGCGGGTGTCCTGAATAAAGATTATCATCATTATTACTCAAAATCTCTTCAAACCTTGAATGTGGATGTAGGTTATGAAACTAAACATTACGACATCAAAAACCGTATTGTTGTTGTTATCGTAAAATGTCAGCTACCAGACCCTCAAGCATCCAAGGCCGTCTTCCCGAGAAGCTCGAATCAAAGGGACGCTTGCATAGACAGTAAAAGTGTCAGGATGTTATTCTGCGTCAATCCGAATTTTTTTTGGTTTGCTTTCTAACCCCACAACCTTTGGACGACTTGTGGACGTTCGTCAAAGCTCGTTATCTCAGAAAAACGATTTCCGAGCCCAAGACGGGACTCGAACCCGCAACCTTCTGATGACCGGCGAGATGCTCTAACCATTAAGCCACCACGACTCAGATGGTGAGCTAGGGTGCAGGTTCATCATATGTACTACCTAAGCTGAAGTCACGATATGATAATAATGATGGAAATACTTAATGAACTTGAGGAGCTTGACGAACGTCTACAAGTCGTCTGAAATTTCCAAGCTCCACCACAACCAACTTTGTGTTCAGGATTTATCGAACAAGCAAGTTATGAAAGTATCTGAACTCCATTCTTCGTCATTGTAAGGGTCTATTCCGATATGACAAGCTCAATTTTTATACGTTTTAAACTAAGCTTTCGCCGCTTTTCACACTCAATTTTCCATTTTGCTTAATGTCGTGATTGACACGAAACAGTTAAAATTGACTTACTTGTTGTTCAAGAAAAACCCACCAAACAGGAGAAGTGGTAACATTATAACAGGACCAAGGGCAGTAGCAGTTTCAATCGAGGAAGAAATAGTAGAAATTACGTAACCTGAAAGATAGTCGATAGTAAAAACGGCTTAAAGTATGAGTTTATTTTAAAGTTTATTTGACAACGTTTCATACTGTAACGTATAAACCACTGAAAAGTACTTCTACAAATTTTCGAGTTATCTTTACTGTTGAACTTGCATCAGATAATCGTCATCGCAATATAAAAGAATATTTTGATTTTATGTTTTGGATGACGCTCCTCCCATCTTCAGATGTGGTGACAATATATAAAGCACCTACCTTGACGTACCGTCAACAAAAAAGAAGCCGGTACAGGTCAAGACAAACTTATAAATCTTAACAATACTACACCGACCACCATAAACCTTTCAAATTTTTATAACAATGTACGCGAATTTAATAAGAAGAATTTAATTTGCATATCCACGAAGGTTTTACCCCAGCCGTGTTCTTAACATTACCAGTCGAAATCCAGATTCCTTGATTCTTTCTTGGATTGGCTTTTACTTTAGCAGCTTTAATTGCAAAGTAATTCGGTTGACTAGGTGAAATATAAATAATCATATCGACTCCGACTGGTTAATGATATACGGAGTGTTGCGTAGGCTGTTTTTTTCTGAAACATAAATGGTTGAAAGTGTTGTTGACTGCCAAAAGAACACATTAACGAGTAACTGACATTTCGAGCGGAGGTCCTTCATCGGAGTGAAACATCAAGTGAAATCACGTCGACGAAGGCCCTTTTGCAGTCAAAAACCCTTTAACTGTTTCTGATTGGTTAATACTCAAGCTTGGGCTAGAGTATCCAAAGAAACAATTTAAAAGTTCACTTTGTGTTGGTCGTTCGTTCCCTATTATTTTATAGAAGAAATATCCACGGAGTGTTTTTTAGTTTGAATACTGGGATCCAAACAGTTGACTAACTACTCGTATTCTTTTACACTTTTCTCCTTTCTCGCAAAGTCCCGTACGTCTGAATCACTGTGTATCCAAACATGGAAAACCATTTTGTA
The DNA here is from genome assembly GCA_036872915.1 of Nanipora kamurai. Taxonomy (NCBI): domain Eukaryota; kingdom Metazoa; phylum Cnidaria; class Anthozoa; order Scleralcyonacea; family Helioporidae; genus Nanipora; species Nanipora kamurai. The sequence goes on along the minus strand of JBAHVQ010000268.1, from coordinate 294,164 downwards.
TTTTTTAAATTATTCTAAAACGACCAAGCGCGACATTTTGTGCATGGACACTGGGATTGAACTGAAAAATTACCCCAAACTACAGTGGGTGGTCAAAAAAAAGTGGCCCCCCATAAAAATGATATAACTTGGTTACTTGCTATCGTATGTAATGAAAGAGTTAATAAATCTTGTATTCTTCTACATACTAGACCAGTTGTACACATGTTTGAATGAAAATGGGGATTCTAAGTCACAGACTAGAAAATTACATGCACTTAGAAAGATTTTGATCTAGACTCAAGATGGCGGATTTTAACAAGAGACTCACCAAAATAATTGAATTCTTAGCCCGAAAAATCACTTGAGATTTAAAATTTATCCGGCAAAATGCGTCCAAGAGTGGAAGGATGTAAATCCCCATTAGCTAATATAATTTCTTTCATGTAGGCAGTGGTATTATTAAGTTACTTAATGGAAGGAATGCAGTTTCCAATATAAACATTAGTTGTGA
>JBAHVQ010000268.1:250800-282087 GCA_036872915.1 Nanipora kamurai | reverse complement strand
CTTTAGTCCAGAGAGAACACAAGAAACTTTTAACTTTCACTATGAAAGCAGGATTGATCAGGATTGATCCAGTATTTGTTAAGAGAACTGCCGACTACGCCATGTTGTGTTTAGACTAATTTATTATAATATATATCTAATATTTACAATGTTCCTAATATATTCTACATTTTATAATTACTTCAGGTACATAATATAAAAGCAATAATACCACATGTAGGGGGTCCGGGGGCATTCCCCTCCGGGAAATTTTGAAATCACGACTCTCGGAAATGCGATTTCCAGCATTTTGAGGGACATTGGGAACATATTATTTCAACTAAATTAATGGAAATATTGTGCAAACTTTGAATGAATTTATTCGTAATTAACCAAAGTCACAATGGAAATTTCGAAAATTCAAAATGGCGGCAAAATTATTGGGGGGCAATAGCCCCCCAGCCTCCCTGCTCCGCGGTCCCTGTTTAGGATGGTTCGCTGCTCGGTATTTGTAGGTTATGTAGAGTTAAGCACAAAAGATGTGGACCATATACCTGCATAGCACTTTATGGCAATTTGACAAAATCTCACCACCATCACAACTAGATCGAACGACAAACGCTCGAATCTTGGCAAACCCAGTTTTATTGACAGCTTGATTGATCTCAAAATGACATAACCTCTGCCCCCCCCCCGCTCTGTAGCTGTCGTCTTATTTCTTGTTGATTTCAAATTTTAAAACTCGTTCCGACGTAAACAAATGCCTTTTCTTCAAATATCTCATTTTCTGTACAAATATAGCCCACACATCGTGTACGAAGATAAATCGTGTGATAGAACAACTCTGTTTAGAAATTAAAAACGAACAAAAACTTTGCATCGTAAAACAAACAAGCTGTCGTAAGGTTGATGTTGATACAGGCATGACATAACAAGAAAACCTGAGCAATTCCAACTCATAAAACTCATTTTTTCGCACCAAAAAGCCAGTTGGTAAACTTTACCTCAACTTTCGTCTTAATATCAAATTTCATCATAAAACTCGCAAATTGGTAACAATGATATTTCGAAATAAATTTAACCAATCGGCTAGATTTTTGCACTATCTATTTGATATTAACTACTCGAACCAAAATGAAAGCATTTGGTACAATTTTCGCAACAAACTGCAAGCAATAGCTTCCAGAAAGTCCATACTATCCTAAAAAGGCAAATTTTACATCGGCGTATCCTTTAAATTTAATGATTTTCAGTTTAAATCTGACAGATTTAGCAATGGAGTACGAAAGAGAAACAACTTATGTACAAAATAACAAATCTGAGGACAAATATGACTTATTAATAATGTTAGATGTTACTCCGAGTGACGAACCATACCAGACAAGTAGAGAAAACTCTACTTGACCCGGCAGGGATTCGAACCCGCGACCTTGGATGACTAGTCCGACGCTCTACCAACTGAGTTACAAGTTGGTAGCTGGTCGCGAAATGATGTTACTTGGGCTCTTGATATTTCGAAACATATACTAGTTTCCTCCATATGAGGATATCGAGATATCAAGAGACCAAGTAAGATCATTTCGCGACCAGCTACCAACTTGACCTGTAGCTCAGTTGGTAGAGCGTCGGACTAGTAACCGAAGGTCGCGAGTTTGAATCCCTGCCGGGCCAAGTAGAGTTTTCTCTACTTGTCCGGTATGGTTCGTCACTCGATATCAGTTCATTTATTCTAATGTTTCGTCGTTTTGATCAGCCACAAGTGAACTCTTTTGTGAAACCCCCATTGTGACGTGAGAGTCGACTTCGGATGATTTACTTTTTTTATGCAAACTTGCATGATCAACATACCTCTTCGATTACCAAATTTATTCTTGCTTTTTTTTCGTCATATGGAATATCCTTATCCATCCGTAACAGTGCCTAGAAAAATTTCTTCAAAAATTGGCAAAATATTTATAATACCGCACGTGCTGCGCAGTAGATGTAATAGATTAACCAATTGGGGCAGCGACGAGAGCCTCCCGGTCAGAACGCTAAGCTCCCGCTCGCCAGTGGCATCATGCAAAATATTATTAAGTTCAGTATTGACAATAATTAGTGACCAAGTCAGTGTTATTTCTTATAACATAAGAAATCATACTTATGTTTATATTCTTGCATTCATATTTCGACAAGTTAGGGCTTGCGTGTTTCGCGCTAAGAATTTCATTCGTCCTCCTGATATCAACTCTGCCTCCCTCTTGCCCAAAAAAATCAGTTGCGGCACTGTTCGATCGAGATATGTAATTTATGTTAATTTGTAAATTTAAATCCGTCAATCAAGTCTTGGTACTGGCTACATCAGAAATCCTATCCAAATATCGAGTAGCTTTTATTCAGAAAAGCAGATGCGGACAGGGGGTTGGCTAGTATAAATTTTAAACATTTTGTATGTTGTAACCTGCACAGTATCATAAAAATGAGTTTCGGAGTCAATTACGTGTCTGGCACTATAAAGATAAAAGGTTGTTCCAAAAAGTTTTCTAATTTTTCATACCTAAGGAAGATTAACTGGATCCGCTTAATAGTGGATGAACATCTTCGTCAGGATCCGAGTTAGAAATATTAATACCATGATTACTTCAGTTTCTTTTGTTTAAGTTTAGAAGGAAAATTTAATTTTCAAATCACCCGATCATCAACAAACTAATCCCTTTTTAACTTTTTCCACAGCATGTTGATGAGCGAGAATTAAGCTAAGTATTTCAATTTATAGTGAGTCTTGTACCCGCACGTGGGTGCTATCGAGATGTCTAGGAGTTCCAGGCGATTCGGCCTGGGGAGGACTGGTTAATTGGCCTAACACAACGCCCCCAATGAAGTGACTGCTTAACAAGACAAAGGGCGGTCGCTCGAAACGCCATGTTTTCCTTCTCCAAAGTTAGCTCCACAGTAGTTCCCTGACCCTTTTCGTTTTATACACGTCGTTCACTGCCAACGTAGCATTTTACTTTTTTACTATCCGGGCGATTTGACTGCAGACAAAAGGCCTGGGACTAGCAGAACAATAAAAATCCAGTTTCATCTTTACTCAGTTGTAACGTTCTGTGTCCTGGGGGAAACTGTTTGAAACTTTGTGGTAGTATCACCTGGATTATTATATCTCAGGGCACCAGGCATCTTTCATGTGGGAGTGTTACAGATTCTGCACAAAGTTAGTTGTTCCTTAGGAATCATGATATTAAGTATACTAATAACGCTACATGCCAGCAAATTTGTGATTGAATGTTCTCTCCAACCTAGTATGGTTTTGTAAAAGTTTCAAGGCCGGCAGCCCTTGGGACTTACACAATCTCCCCTCGGATTCTCCGAGCATTTGATCATTAGTCACATTAATATCTGGGTTAAGTCATAACTATCAACTGGGCTCACCACAACAAATATAGTCTGGAGTTGGCCATGCCAGAATAAGACAGTTAAGTGCACCTTTTCCCCTGTTAGGTTAAATAAAAAATGAATAGAATCACCATCAACAAGCCAAAAGGCATGTAAATTTTCTTAGAACGATTGTGTTATGTTTCAAGTTGAATTGACGGTTCAGAACGTATTATCTTTTAGTCCCAAGAGGTTAGCTTCTTAAAAATTTCCAAAACTCGCAGTATTTATTTTTTTCAAGTTAAAAAACACTCCAGCTACACAAAACTCTTTAGTTTTTAAAGGGGACGTAAAGTCCAAAGCTAACATAAGTATAAATAAAAGCTTTGCAATGACGAAGTTTAAAAATATCAATTATTTAATGCAGACATTGCAAAACTTTCAACATTTGCGGATTTTTATACTTAAGGATTTTTTATTTAAAACCTATTTCGTTTTAGAGGACAGTAACATCGTGTGACGTTACCAAATGAAGAAACAATCCTTCAAGACTTGGTAAAAAAATTTTGTAAAGACAACACGTCAAGACCTCGGTAAGGTAGTCTAACTAAAACGTAAATTTGAAAAACGTTAATGTCCTTTTCCTTCTCCTTTACAATTGAAAAATGAAAACAACATGTAGAATTTTTTTCTAATATGTTGAAGGGCTTGGGCAGTTGCCCTATCTGTCCACCCTGAATCCGGCCTTGGTCTTCGCACGTACGCATAAACAAATTTTAAAATTGTAATTTCCAACGGTTAGCTTTATATATTCGCAATAGGTATTTCTTTGAATTTTCCAGGATAGTAATGTATTTGTCAATAAAACAACTGTCACTGAAACTGCACCATCAATTAGTAACAGTAAATTTCAAGATTTTGTGAGGTATATCTATGATTGGACTACATCTAATAATATGAAGTTTCATGTCACCAAATGTAAAGATTTGGTTATAGATGTAGCGAAAGAAAAACGAGATTTCCCACCTTTAACTGTAGATGGGGTTGTTGTCGAACGTGTAAAATCTGCTCGCATTCTAGGAATTACTGTCCAGGACAATATGAATTGGAACGAACATGTTTACCAAATCGTAAAAAAGCAGGGAAAAGACTATATGTTAAGGCTATTAAAACGATCGAATGCTGATATTAATATTTTAATCACCGAGTATACCACTAACATAAGGCCACTTGTTGAATACATGTGCCAAGTTTGGCATTTTAACATTCAAGTTTGTTTGAGTAAAGACATCAAAAAGATTGAACGATGTGCACTGAAAATTGTTTCCATTAGTGCATTATAGGGAACTTAGCCGATATATCTCTACACTTAAAGTGCGACGTGAAAAGTATTTTGAAAAGAATATGGATAACGATAAGTTCGGAGAGTTTTTAATCCACAGAGTATTATCTGACTATGATATGGGACCAAGATGTAAGTATAATAATTTCTTATGTAAAACTGAACGTTTTAGGAAATCGTTTTTTCCTCAAATTATTTCGAGGGATAACACTAAATAACTTAGTTTGTCAGTTACTGATGTAATTTAACTTTTTGGTTATAAAATCGGTTTAAACTAAATTGAACGAAAACATTAAAAATTTACTTTTACCTGAAAAATGAGATGTTCATAAACAGTTAATGAGCCAACAAAAATGTCTTCTTCCTCAACGTATGAGGACATCTCTCTTATTCCAATGCCAACAGGCTCTTCGTGAATGAAAACTGTTCCTGTTACTTCTAATTTCTCAATTTTGCGATGGGCTAGCACATTCAACAATGTAGTTTTTCCAACACCTCTATAAAGCAATAGATTTAGTTTTGAAAAGGTATAATTAACCATTTGACTGCCAGATTTCTCCCTTTCACGAGTGAAATCGTCCGCTGTTAACTAAAGTAAAAAGTAGAGTATGCCCATCGCAGGCTAAGGGTTAATTACCTGTCATTACAAGTAGTAAACGATTTATAAGATTGGTGGCACAATATTTCACTTTGGCATTCTCCTGTTTTGACAATGGTCAGCCGAATTTTATCGGGTGAGATGTTTGATTCTGTGTGCGAGTGTTCTGGATACTCATTCTTTCCTTTTTTCTCCCAGCGTTTGCGTAATGTTTAAAGCTGGGTCAAAAAATTTGATAGTTGTTGTAATATTTATGGCCCCTGAACAATTAAGGTGACACCCCAGTTATTAGTTGTGTTGTTGATTTTCACGAGACACAGAACCTGTTCTTGTGCATTTATTGTGACATGATAATTTGAAATAAAAACGTATCTTATAACATGGTGTCAGGATAAACATGAACGAGGGTGGAAATAAATCAGGAATGTGACGAATTCCAAATGGTACATACGTATTTTGGATCCGTAGAGATAGAACCTCAGTCAAAGGGAGGGAAAAGGATAAGAGCATGGTTTCTTTAAGAATTGCAGGGAAATACACCCAAATGAAGGCTGGTACTGGTGCAGAAGCAACAGTTATACCCTATAACCTTCATAAGAAGTTAACCAAAAAGCCATTACAGAAGATTCAACAGCCATTAAAAGGTTGGCTTGCGGATAAACCTGTTCATCCAAAAGGTTGTGTGCGACTCCCCACCAAGTATAAAGATCGAGAGATCAACTTGCTGTACCTTGTTGAGGATGGAAATTTCAACCCTTTGTTAAGTTGCAATGCTTGCCTCGATTTTGAGATTCTGAAATTATTTATGAACTTAGAACTGATATCTGAACCAGGAAATGAGAAAGCAACAACCAGCAATGATTCTGTTGAGAGAAAACCTGAAGCCAAAGGCCCGAGCATTGTTACATCGGATCCTGTTCTGAAGGATTATCAGGACTGCTTTAGCTACAAACCTGGTAAGTTAACTTCAGAAATTCACTTAGAAGTAGATCCCTCAATATCTCCAGTAATTCATCCTCCCAGAAAAATCCCAGTAGCTTTGCTAGAACCAGTTAAAGTAAAGCTACAAGAGATCGAAGAGGATGGCATAATCGTAAAAGAAGACGAGCATACACCATGGGTATCATCCATGGTTGTGGTAGACAAAAGGAAGGGAAAAGAGAAGAACAGTGAGGACCCACACTCTGGGAGAGAGGTGAGAATTTGCGTAGAGCCTTGGGACTTAAAGAAGGCTCTGAAACGACCACATTATCCTATGGTCACAATTGAAGAAGTGGCAACTCGTCTACACGGTGCAAAAATTATTTACATCATTGGATGCATGTAGTGGGTTTTGGCAACTTCCTCTTGATAGGGAGAGCTCAAAGCTGCTCACATTTAACACACCTTGGGGTCGGTACCGATTCACCAGGTTACCATTTGGTATTGCACCAGCACCGGAAATCTACCAACGAGAAATGGTAAGACTGTTCCAGGGATTACCAGTAGAAATTATTATGGATGACTTTCTAATACATGGTGACATTAGCAATGTTGACGAGAAAGCATGCCTTGTCCTAGACCGTAGCAGTGAAATTGGATTAAAGTTCAATCCTGATAAAGTCAAGCTACGAATTCCAGAGGTGAGTTATGTGGGTCACCTACTTACAGCCCAAGGGTTGAAGCCAGACCCTGCAAAGGTGAAGGCTATCATCAATATACCTCATCCATCTGGTAAAGATGGAGTGGTCCGAGTGATTGGAACTATGATCGAACTATTCTATTTTGATAATAAAAAGCAAAGTACACTAAGTGTTGACGCAAGTAACATTGGATTAGGAGCTGTGGTGATGTAAGAAAGCGAGCCAGTGGCATATGGATCAAGGACACTAACCAGCTATGAACGCATGTACGCAAATATTGAGAGGGAACTGTTGGCAATTCTGTGAGGAGTACAGAAATTTCACACCTACTTGTATGTCAGAAAGGTAATTGTTGAGACAGATCATTAGCCCCTTTAGGCCATATTTAAAAAAACTCTAAATGAAGTACCACCTAGGCTACAGAAAATGTTGTTTAAGTAAATAAAAGAAAAGGTTAACTCTTGCTCGGTTTGCAGCACCTTTCGTCATTGCCAGCAAAAAGAGTCTCCACACGCACATGAGATTCTTGGATTACCATGGCAAGTGGTTGGGACTGATGTATTTCAGTTTAAAGGTCACCAATACTTGCTGGTTACAGATTTCTACTCCTAGTACTTCGAGATAGAGCTGCTTCGCCAAGGCACTGCAAGTTGCCTAATTAACAACTTGAAGAAAATATTTGCCAGGTTTCGCCATACCACCAATTCAACAGAATATCCACAATCTAATGGAGCTGCTGAGAAGGCAGTACAGACTGCTGAACGCATCTTAAAGAAAGCTGAGGCAGACAACAAGGACCCATTTGAAGGCTTATTGAAATACCGTAACACGCCATTCAAGGACCTAGGGTCACCCCCAGCACAACGTCTTATGGGACGACGAACACGCACCATGATACCTACCCATCAAAGGCTTCTTCATCCTCAGACCGTGGAACCAAACCGGGTGATGAAAGCTCTCCAACATCGCCAGAACGTTACAAAGATGTACTATGACAGAAACAGCCGAGATCTGCCTCCCTTGGAAGCAGGAGACAAAGTGAAGATACGCCCAAACAATAATTATTATTGGCGTCAAGCAAAAGTCTTACCAAGGTCGTATTTGGTTCAAGATCAAAGGGGAAAAGTGTACAGGAGGAGCAACAGACAAATAATCTCGGTTCCTCATAATGATGCCGAGGAATGCATGTCCAAGTCAGGTGGTCTACTTGTAGAGACAAAGGGACCAGATGTTCTGTCCAGAGAAACAGTGCCAGCTACACACCCTTGGATGCAAATCCAGAATCAGTGACCAAACCACGACCAGTATTACGAAGATCAAGCAGATCAATAAAGAAACCGGACAGATTAATTGAAACTTGTTAGAGGGAAGATGTTGTGATCAATGACCTAGAACCCAATCTTTGATCCGGTCCGCCGCTCTACCTGTTGAGCTATCGAGTCTACAGGGACTGGAAGCGATTTATTATGCAATTTTCTGTTAAGGTTAAATGTGAATTTGTCGTTTCATATTATCCAGAGGATGATTCTGAAATAGAATTGAAACACTGCACATCCTCGTGGATGGCGTTAAGTTGTTGCGAGAATTTCTCGTGTACTTAAATTGGATAATAACTCGCCTCCGATCCCTGTAGACTCGATAGCTCAACAGGTAGAGCGGCGGACCGGATTCCCGAAGGTGCGAGTTCAAATCCCGCTCGAGTAGACTTTTTCAATTGACTTCAGCAGTGTAGGTTAAATGTGCATTTTTCTTTTCATATTACCTTGAGGATGATTCTGAAATATTATATTGTCTTTTTCTGAGCTTTCTCAGGACTTCCTTAGTCAGAGCAGGCAAATTAACTCTGCTAGTCTGAGCATGTCCCGAGTAAAATAAGTCGAAAGCTCACTTATACATTTATATGGTTGAACTGCAAGGACATAACTGATATAAAGATCGCTATGCAAACATTCAAATCAGCTAACACGTATATGTTTGAGATTTCTACTGAAATTATTCATTGCATCCACTGGTCTCAAACTCTGGTTATTGAAATTAAAGTTTGTGCTTCAGTTCATTTTCACATATTTGGGTATGACGAAACTATTAATGTAATTTACGTAAATCGCATCTTCGAGACTCTGTATTCTACAATTTCCCAAGGGTTACCCCAACCTCTATTCGGCCTCCCCTTTCCAAAATTCCTAGATCCGCCCCTGTATGTCCCCTCAGGGGCGTAGGAAGCGGGCGCCGCGGGGGCCGTGGCCCCAATATTAAATGTGGGGGGCTGGGATGTCTTTCGGCCCCCCAAAAAATTATTGAATTTGGAAAATGTGGTGACATTTTTTGAATTTCAGAGGTATCTAAGCTCGTGTATAAATAAATGAAATATCTGTTTTCGAAAAGTTTATATCATTTATATCAGATGAGACTCTAAACATGCCGTTTCCGGCGATTTAGAGACTCCACATTTTAAAAAGTTTCTCTCTCCGCGCCAACCATGGTGGCGCCTCGAGGGATCGGCCCCCCAATCCCAACTTGCTTCCTACGCCACTGTGTCCCCTTTTGCCATTTCCTGTGCCATACAAGCTGATGCATGTCAGTCGACGTTCGTGCTATTTACTGAAAAATAATTCTTTAAAATTGACTACACTCATTAACTATTTCTGATAGTTTGGGATATTTACTAATTACGTTCGATTCACATGACTAACCTTGGTCCCATGATCGCTACCAAACTTTTTACTGGTATTTCCCCATTCACTACCAAAACAAGAACACACAATTAAATTTTAAGTAATGGACTCACAATTGAAAATGCGCCATCCTCCTCCAATGTCAATTTCCAGTCGATAAAGAATGAAGACGGGGTGCATTGTTTCAAGGATATTTAAGATATACAGGCGAATGTCGGAGGCATGACTTTAGAATGTTGCCCTTATGTTACTTAGATTGGTGGACTTACTACTGCTTGGTACTTCATCAGAGCTGCGATTAACTTGGCATTTGGTCCCAGCGGTCAGCAGTTTCCCCTCCATAGCCTTGTCCTCATAAATTGACAACAGTCATCGATGGTCGACAACAGTGACGTGGTGGCTGGGGGACCCCCAGCAACGGTTACCAGGGTGCGCCGAAATTATGAAGGAGCACCAAAGTCGTCAAGAAGGGAATAATAAATCAGATTCCAATAATATAGAGCAGTAAAACGAAAGTAAGATTTAAAACGTTGAATCGCTGTAGTAACCCTGAAAAAGTTGACATCATTTCAATTTTGCAATGAACTAACCAGAAACTGTACTTCTCTTAACCAGTAACTAGTATTTGTAAATAAATGTTTGCTTCTTAGTCATCAAAGATAAAACGATTATTTTGCTTAATACGGCACAGGTAGCTTGAGGGAGGTACCAATATAAAAATTAGGCGCCAATATCAACACTGCTCCCCTGAACGTTTAGGGTTAACCCTGCATTTAGTCAGATATCATAAAATTCTAATTCTTCCGTATAATTCTTTAATAAGCTGTTTTGCTGCCTATAGAATCCTAACACAAGATTGTATATATGCGTTATTTATTCTCGCACGATCGAACTACGAATATCAGCCTTACTGCCTTATTCCTCGTCCTATTCTTCTTCATCAGTCACGTGGAGCGTGACGTACCTACTTCGTGTCCAGTTCTGACAAACCTCTAAATTACATTCCTCTCTTTCTTAAAACTAAACTGACCTTATGTTGACCGATTATTAGGAATACAACATTTTTTTTAAGACTTCGATTCTGTTTTATTTCGCTTCGTCAGGTTCACTCTGCGTTTAATACATTACAAAGTCTCCGAAATAATTCGAACGTTGTCTCTGTCTTGCTGTTGGTCTGTTCTGTGCTTGCGGCTCCACAGCTTCATTTGAGTTTCTGGGCCATTGTCGTTTTCATCGTCCTCCTCGTCGCTCTCATCGGGAATATTTCTCCACCTCTCAACTCATCTCAGCCCTTGACGTGTGATGAATTACTGGTTAGTGTTGAGCCAACGATGGTTACCATCGAACCTTTCCTTTGGACAGCACTCACCGGTTCAGGATTATATCTGGAGGATAACTTGTTGCTTTGGCTCAGTTTGACTAACACTATATCTCCCACTTAGACGGTGCTGGGACTGTGTTTGTTTCGTTTGTCGTCACAGGATTTTATTTTAGCTTTGGTTAATCGATCTCGTCGTCGGACCTCTACATAAAATGATTATCGAAATTTCTGGTAGGTTGGTTCTGATTTGGCGACCAAAAAAAGAGTTTTCAGCCGGGGATTTTCCAGTGGCAGAGTGAGGTATCGCTCGTTATTGGAGGAGAAACTGGTAGAGTTCCTTTTTCCGGTTCTTGTCTTCCACTGGGCTTGTCGTTATTGCTTTAAAAGCACTCTGCTTCTCCACCGGCTGGAGCCCAAAGTGATGTAATTTTGTGGTGTAGAAATCCTTTCTCTTCAGTGTATTTTGTAATTTCGTGACCATTGAAAGGCGGATCGTTATCTGACTTGGCTTTCGGGATAGCGTGACCAGCTAGATAATTCACATATTCCTCAGCAATTTGTTGGTTTGGGCCGGCAAAGGATGACAGAAAGAAATTTAGCAATTTTCGCTTGGCCAGGCTTGTACTTGATGGCTGAGGTATAGGACTGAAGCCGCATTGCCAAACGCTTAATTCTTGCGGGCGGTTTTCAGTCGGGATTATTGAAAATGAGTTCAAGAGGCTTGGTTCCGTGATAATCTCAAATTTGGAGCCGTATAGGTATAGGTGAAATCACTCACATCTCCAGACGATGACCAATGTTTTGCGCTCTGTCTGAGAGCAACGAGGTTCGACCTCATTCAGCGTGCGGCTTGCATAGGCGACGACACGTGTGTTTCTGTTCTTGTCCACGCGTGTAAGAACGGCACCGACTGAAGCTTTGCTTGGGTCAAAGTATACTGTAATATGGTTGCTGGTCAGACATTCTTTTAGGGCTGAAAATGATTCTCTCTGTTTCGTTCCCCACTTCCATCGGACGCCTCTTCTGGTTACATGTTTGAGTGGGTCTGTCAATGTGGCATAATTTGGAATGAATCGAGAACAAAACCCAGTCAAACCAAGAAAACTTTCAGATGGATTCGTAGGTGGAGTTACGTTACGAATTGCGGCGACTTTCTTGGGGCAGGCGGACATACCCCTCACGGAGAAGACGTAGCCGAAAAAAGCCAAATTAGCCCTGTTGTAGACGCACTTCTGGCCATTCACGGTGAGCCCATTCTCTCGCGGGCGATAGAAGGTAGAGGCCAAAGCGATGTCATCTTCTGGCGCGGAGCCAAATATAATGATATCATCAGAGAATTAGAAAGTATTATGGTGACGAGATTTTAGTTTGAATTCTACCTAGCGGTAGCCAGCACAAAAGTCAAATTTAGAAAAACCGCATGTCCCATTCAGTTCATCAGTGACTTCCTCGATGGTTGGTGTTGGATGAAGATGGCGTTTCACAGATTTATGGGGGTGGCGAAGGTCGATACAAAGACAAATTTCACCCGGGTTATGCGGTTTCGGATAAGCTACTGCAGTCGTCACCCAAGGAGTTCGTTCTGCTTGTTCAATGACATCTTGTTCTACTTGTCGGCGTATGTAAAAAGGAATACGTCGGGGTGCCTGAGCGACAGCCCCACCTCTGGATCAACTTGGATTTCATATTGAAAATCTCTTAATTATCGATGCCTTCAAAGATATCTTTGTAGTCTACGAGCAGTTGCGTGAGGCGATCTAGGAGAGGTAATGGTTTTACGGCACCATAGGCACAGATACGATGTTGTTCTCTGCAGTGTAATGTGATTATTTCGTTTCGCCATGGTTTTATAATCGCTCTTGTTGAGGATATTAACCGATGCCTTGGAACCGATCATGACAACAACTTTCACGTTACATTTTTTGTGCAAGGCGTAGTTTCGAGATAGCATTGGCATTTTTCGAGCGATGTGTGAAACTTCTTTCTTTAAACATAATTGTGTAGACATGTCCATAGCCGGTCACGAAGATCACGTCCGCGAAATGATTTTCGCGGCCGGCTCCTGGCTTGGCCTGTAGCTCAGTTGGTAGAGCGTCGGACTAGTAAACCGAAGGTCGCGGGTTAGGGTCCCTGTCGGGCCAAGTAGACTTTTCTCCACTTGTCCGGTGTGGTTCGTCACTCGGAGTGACATCTAATATCATTATTCTCTACCCGAGTTCATCCTTCTGCTTAGGCTAACCAATATTTATTCAACTTCAACGAATCGATTTGCATTCAACAAAAATATTTATTCATCTTCAACGAATCGATTTAACTTCAACCATAAATATTCATTAAACTTCAACATCATCTTACACCGATTATCCATTCAACAAATCCCATAATTTAATGTAAGGTTATGAGGCTGGGTTCAAGATAGGTACCCGGAACGAGCAAACCCACAGCGGAATAAGTTCACGTCGCATATACACTGTACACTAACGGCGAAAACTTGGAACGACTAGCGGACGTTCGTCAAGCTCGTTTTCTTAGAAAAACAATTTCTGAGCCCTAAACTGGAATCGAACCCGCAACCTTCTGATGACCGGTGAGACGCTCTAAACATTGAGCTACCAAGACTCAGATGGTGAGCTAGGGTGCAGGTTCGTCATATGTACTGCCTAAGCGGAAGTCACGATTCCCGTTTCGGGCTCAGAAATCGTTTTTCTGAGAGAACGAGCTTGACGAACGTCTGAGATTTACCAGGCTCCCACATGAACTAAGTTCGTGTTCAACAGAAAAACTTGACGCTATGTTCCAGTATTTCAGGAACCGCGGAAGCTGGAGGGAGAAAAAGAAATTAAAAAAATTTAAATATTCTTAAACCTTCGTATTTAAGACGCATTCAAGACATTTATTTAAGATCAGTGTTTTGTGATTTCTGAGTAATCATTAAAATTAGAAGTGTTTACGACCGTCTCATAAATATTTAATTTTTCAGGGGGTCATGCTATCGCCCCGTGTCAGCCCCCCCAACTGAAAATATCTTTCCGCGGTCCCTGAATTAATGATATCGAAAACCACCATATACAGTCATATGCTGTCATGCACCATCATACTCCCTCATCCACCATGACCTACCATCATACATCATCGTGCACCGTCTTGTACGATCAGACAACTTCATCTACCATCACATACCATCATACACCGTCATCTACCATCATACACCATCTTACACCATCATCTACCATGATACACCATCATACAACATGACCATATATGATGGTAGGTGATCAGTGGTGGATAACGGTGTATGACGTAGATGACAGTGTATGGTATGTGTGATGGTAGACAACAGATTACGGTGTATGATGGTAGATGATGGTATATGATGGCAGATATTGTTTTTAATGAAAAGTTGTTTTGTAATGACTAGTTTTTATAGGTTCACCATCAGGCTACCGTGCCAAATATGTTACAATAAATAAGTAGAAAAATAAACAAATAAGTAAATAGATAAAAATAAACAGATGATGGTATATTGTGTTTGACCATATATATATATTTTAATTATTTATTTTAATTCGTTTCTGCTTTGAGTGACTAAAAACTAAAAAAAAGTGATCGAGGAAGGAAACAGAGTTTCTGCTCCAATTGAAATTCTTACCCGCCAGCTACGTACACAATCATACGTACATAAATAGATACACACATACACATACACACTCAAACATACACATCGATACATAATAATTGTTTTTATCAAAATAACAGTCAAGATCGACTGTATATGATGGTTTTCGATGGCATTAATACTGGACCATAACTCTAAGTTTTCTGTATTAGTGTAAAGTATACATAGGACACGGAACATCTAAAACCCAGGCTCATCATCATTTTTGACCCATTTCGATAATTTTCTTTTTGGACCAACCTCAGGCTAGCTACAGCACTAAGTAGAAAGCTGAACATTTTGGTTATGCATGCCAGTGGTTATTCAGAACAAGGTCCTTAAAGGATACTCAAACAGCCTCGTTAATTAGATGTATATATTATTCACCAAAAGAGAAATGTAATTCCTAAACAAATATGAAAACCAAATATTTTTCAGATAGTTATCTAACAAATATCATACAGACTTGAATATTAACCTACGTTAGTTTACTCAGTCGTACAAAGGTTTTTTTCCCATTCAAAGGATCTTAGGTGCCCTTTGTGCCATGGTCCTCTGGAGACATGTTAGACTGCACAGCATCCGAAATAAGATCCAACAACTTCTTCAGTCAATTGTTAAAGCTTATAACTGTAATATATGCCAGTGTGCTTTTGTATTTAATGCTACACATTCTACATGACGTCAAAGGCAGATATCCTGTGAGAATAGAGCTCCTGTAACTCCTTCCCGGTAGGGTCTGTCTATTATCATTTTACTATTCTGTAGTAACTATGCCCCGGCTAACGCTAGTTGATTTTACTTCTTAAAGAAAAGACATCCTGCAGGGAAAGGATTCAACATGCCTATACCAACAATGAAGTCTAAATCCGATATATGTTATATTGACTTGCCTCCGTTTAAAATTTGATTAACCACAAACTCAATGTTACCACGACCTCTTTTTAAGCATCGATCAAAACAACCAGTCTGCCTATGGACAAATACGTTGATATCCTCCCAGCCGAGTATTACTTGGCTTCCATCAAAGGTCGATGATAAATCAAAACTTTTCTTCTCGCTTATTGTGCTCAACCTGCTTTGTTGTTTATTTGATGAGTGAGGACCAGCGCCATCCACACCGCTGTCAACGTTTCTGTTTCTGTCATTTGAACAACAAGGGTAAAATTGAGGATCAGTTTGTCCAGCATCGTCTTCAAGGAGGTGTTTTTTGTCCATGATTTTGAGGTGTGTTAGCTTACATTCGTCTACCTCGTGGTTACTTAGATCCTCTCTGTCAAGAGTAATTCAATCTTCATAGTACATGCATGGTTTATTTTGCAAGTATTCTGAATTGCAAATGTGTAGAGCTTTAACCTTATTAATTATGAGTCACTGGACCATGCAAAACAAGATGAGCACTAGTACAAATGTTCCCCAGTGAATTTGATCAAGACCAAAATAAGCTGCGGCTAAAATAAGTCGCAAAAACGCTTGCATAACTACCCTGTTCGAGGCTTAATTTAGCCTAGGCTTATATTAGCCGCGGCTTATTTTCTCTTGTATAAACGGCCCTAATGACGTTCGTTCTTCCTAGATCACATTTTTTAATAAATTATTGTCGCGAAAATAGCAAGTTGATATTTTGCATGAAAACAAACCAATAGGTTGAGCACGTTTGTACAGTTGTTAAGTTTTTAGTATCCCCGGCTGTGTCTTGAATTGTAAAAATAAGGGAAACAAAATTTGGTGGCATCCTTTGATATTATGAGATTTAAAGGAATTGGCTTTTAGTCGTAGATAGCGACAGATTCTAGATAACCGAAATTCTACCACATTTGGAAAAGGAGCATTATGAGGTGGTTAGATTTGCCATCTATTTCCCAACAATCAAAACATCTTAAGGTTAATGAAGCTTCTTTAAAAGACGTTTTAGGAGACGAATTAAAGATCTTTTAAAATGCAATTATAATCTCATTTATAGCCGCTTATAATTAACGCTTTAAAGCCCGTTTACACAACAACTTCTAGGCGCAGTACGGCTGAAATTATATTATAAGTGGTCAACCAGCCCGGCTCCTCAAATTTTACGAAGGTTCCAACGTTCGCTTTGTGATAATAACCCAAGCCATGCTGGAAAAGAGGTACCTGTCCCTCAACTTTGGCCATGCCGTGCTCGAAAAAAGGTAATTATAATTGTTTTATTGTGTGTCTATCAGAGCCTATCTGCAGAGTACGTCAAGTGCATAACCGAGATATTTTTATCAAACAATGTTGCACACTTCTTTCGCAATTAATGTGAAAACGACTCATGAACTCGAGCTATCCAACCGGTGCGAACTAGAACAACGTAGTATGAAGTTATTGCTCATCTCTCGGGACATTATTAGGGCATCGCAGGCTTTCAGACGCGATGCGATCAAAAACTTCGTTGACGGTTGTACGTTGTGTGATAGATTGGTTTGATCGGCCACATGGCATTTTGTGCGCACTGGCTACACGACAGAACACTTCTACAATTTATTCACAGATATCACAGGCAAGGGTGGCGTCGGTGACTATATTTATTTTTTGGCTGAGTGAGTTCACAACTTGCTCGTTAGTGTAAGACATAATGTAATGGAGTCCTTTTCTTGGCAAGCTGTCACTATGGAGCCCGATGGGAAATGATAAACGCACACTTATCTCGCGATTGCACACTTGTACACCTGACTGTATAAGGCTTAACACTTTCCCGGCAGAAGGTCACCCGTTGACGACGTAAAGCGTAAAATTGCCGATGGTAGTCAATAGTCAGAGTAAATTAACAGAACATTGGTCCTGGCGGAAAAAAGTTGACTCTTTGGCAACCGATCTCGTCTATCCGATTCCACCTTTGTTTTACGGAATTTTATCCGTAAATAGAATCGCCAAGTCAAATTTGTTAGTTATTGTTAAAGCACAATATTGTGTGTAACATTCATGTTTTGGATCAATCTTCGGTTACTTCAAAGTTTATTATCTGCTTTTTATCGTTTTACAAAGTCATTAACTGCACAATGCATGCAATGAAAGGCTGAGCACAATTAGCTGTTCTTGTTTTCAACAATGAATGATCGAGATATTTACCAAACTCCCACATGAACCAAATTTGTGTTCAGCGGTAAGTAATGAATGATCAAGGTCGCTCGGTTCAAGAATCAACAGCGAACACGGGGCTCGTCTAGTTCAAGTTTGGATAGTGATTTGTGAATGGAGTTTCAAGCCAGTGCGCAATCATTTTTTTACTAGACAAGGGTTATGTGTGATTCGATTTTCACCAACACAATCGTTTTGTGTGATATTTCTTGAGCGTAATACCCAAACGCTCGAAGATGATAGTCAGTGTAAAGACAATGGTTCGCGTGAGCAATGACCTCACGACTCAGGCCGCACCTTCACTTTGCCAAACCTGAAAGAAAAAAAAAGAAAAATGCTCGGTAAAATGGTCAATAGAGACACAAGTCAAACGTCCGTGGCAAAAGCGAGAAGCCATGACGTTGTGGTCCGGGGCACGTGTCCTGGAGGGTGCTTGATGTCTCGATATCTTCTAGCGTAAATCAAAGTCTGTAGAGCAGGTATGGATTGCATTTGAACCGATTGGGCACCAGTATTTTGGCGCGTAATATTGTGGACTGAAGCGTTTGTTTATTAAGCGTTTTTAGAGGTATAATTATGAGTAATGTTTCTGCAAATCAATCAATACTTCGCTCCCCTTCACTGATTCACTCAGATAACTATGACAACAATCTTTCTATTTATGAATTAATTACTCAATATGTTATAAATTACGATCTGATATTTTAGTTACAGATCATTCTCTTATCTTAGAATATATTTGGCTTGAAATTCAATTTGTGAACTCTAAAGTTTTTTTTAGTTGATTTTACATACCAACTAGATACCACACCCCTTTGACGGGACCATTTAAATCAAATGCTTAGTATAGCCGACCATGAAAACAAGGAGATTTTATTACTTGGCGATTTTAATACTGATTATCTAAAGAAAAATGAATATAAATTCCTTGCTAATATCGCTACTTAATACCAACTTAGGCAACTCATTGATTCAGCTACTAGACCAATATCTGGAACAATTTTAGATCATATTTACACTTCTCGCCCTAAATTTGTTCTAAAATCTGGCGTTATTCAAGTCGGTTTTGACCAATTACCAATTTACGTCTGTAGAAAAGTTTCTTCCCGTGATTTTGATAAGCAGAAATGGGACCAAAGTACCAAACTGTAAGGTATCGTAGATGCAGGTCGTTCATTAAATCGGAGTTCTGTCGGGATCTTGAATCTATTCCGCTTAATTTACTTCATACATTTGATAATCCTAATGACTTTTTGGATATCTGGCATAGTTTCTAAATTAAACATGCCACGGTTATGGTAAGGTGGGTACAATCTAAACGCTTACCGGGCTGGCTGACAAAGGATATTCGTGACGCCAGTTCTCCAACGACCACTATCTTTGGTCTCTTTATAGAATGTGGAGAAATAAAACGGTTCACTTAACAAAACACGCTAAAACTGCTTATTATAACAAGCTTCTTAACGAAAATTCTGGAAACCCAAAACGTCCGTTTTGCTTGTGGTTGACGGCAAAAAATATGATAATTCTTAGGACATTAGTAACCTCTTTAACTCTTACTTTGCTAATGTTTCCGATAATCTGTCTATAAATTACTAGTTCCAAAATTGGTTTCCTAAATCCAAGCATTACAGAGTCACAATTTTCTATTCCTCTTATAACAAAAGGCAAGATCCGTATGTTATTGAGCGAAATAGATACAACTGAGGCCACTGGTCTTGATGGCATTCCGGCATATTCTATTAAAGTTTCCTCAGAATCTTTTTGGAAATTTTGACTAAGCTATGTAATTTGAGCATTTCAACAGGAATTTTTCCGTCTACTTGGAAAAAAGCTAACTTAATTCCGATATATAAGAACGGTAACAGATGCAAGAGAGAAAACTTTAAACCTATTTCTATTTTAGTAGTACTTTCTGAAGTTTTAGAAAGACATGTATTCAAATCGTACATTACATATCCTTTATTCAACAACATTCTCTCCGATCACCAACATGGTTTCAGACCGGGTCATTCTTGTGTGACGTCGCTAACAATGATCAACGAATTTCTTATTTTAACTATTGACAATGGCGAGATCAATGGGATAATATTTCTTGATTTTTCTAAAGCTTTTGACCTAGTTGATCATTCAACCTTACTATCAAAATTAACTTCATATGATATCTCAAATTCGGCCTTAGATTGGTTTACTTCTTATCAGACAGACCGAACTCAGCACGTACAGATAAAAAATTCCCTGTCAAATCCTCTTCCAATTAAATCGGGTGTGCCACAGAACTCGATCTTAGGTCCTTTACTTTCCTTTTGCATAAGGATGATCTACCTCTGTCGATCAAGAACTGTGATCCTTTTTTGTTCGCAGATGATTCAACTTTACTCACCCGAGGTTTTAATGAAATATCGATTACTTTTATCCCCAAAACAGATCTCAGTAGTACGTCTAAGTGGGCCAGTGCTAGCCTTATGGCCTTAAATGAAAACTAAATCCATGAAAGTGTATTCGAAACGTAAATTTCCTAAGTCTGATCCTCTAAATATCAAAATAAACGATACAATAATTGAAGAAATTAACTTCAGGAAATTGCTAGGTGTTACTTTTGACCAACATCTTAAATGGGAGCTCCAAATATCTAATTTATGTTTAATTATAACTTCTAGATTATCTTTATTTAAACGCATTCGAGATGCCTTGCCTCATAGTTCCAGAATCAAATTTTACTATGGCCTTATTTATCCTCACTTTACCTCCTACTGTTGTACAATCTGGGGTTATGCACGGAATGTGTTGTTAGACGATCTCTTAAAGTTGCAGAAAAGAGCTGTTAGACTTATTTTAAATCAACGTGTTGAAATTCCTTCGGTTGTTTTATTCCGTAAATTAAACTGGATTCCAATCCATAATCTTATAAAATGAGAAAAACCCTACCTGTGTTCAATACTTTGCGTACTTCAGCTCCCGTCGAAGTACGTAACTTACTATCTTTCTGTCTATCGTGAATCTCATAAAGGTATAACTCGATCCTCCTTAACCGATCAGAAGCTTCCACCAGCCAAATCCAAGCTGTCCAAATTCAAACTATCCTACAGTGATGCAAAGCTTTTTAATTCCTTGCACACTGAATTGAAAATAGTCGATAATTTTACAATTTCTTCTTTTAAAGAAAAAATTAAACACTTCTTCCTTAAGTTGAATTATGAAGTAATCATCTCGAACATTTTGCGTGTTTATTTTGTAAATACTCAGTTGTTTGTAATTGTTTTAATTAGTTACGTAAAATCTTTCAAAAAAAAAGTCTATATATGTAAGGGCCACTAGGAAGAATACTGTAAAGTAATTGGTGTACAAATCTATCCTTCTTAAATAAAGATTAATAATAACAATAACAATAACAATAACAATAATAGCTAACAAAGATATCATACATAAATTTCGACGTTAATTTAACGATTATCTTATCTCGGATGTTAATGAAAACGGTACATCAATGTCACCGAGCCCACAGAAAGAGCCGATTTTCGCATTAGTAGAATTTGGTAGTTTGGTCATGTCCGAAATCTTCAATGTTCGCCAAAACTTAACTTACTCGGCAATGTCCGGTTAAAGTTCGTTTTTCGGTCGCATCCCTTAATTCTATGCCTTATTCCTTGGTACAAACTGGCCTGCTTAACAGATGGACATGTGGGGGAGGGGGGTAATTTGCTGCGCAGTGAGCAATGTTGATGACATAGCGTCCTACTGGACAGGATCCAGTCTCTCCTCCCCAAAGGCTTCAATCCCGTTCCCAGAGTCGTCGTTCCTCGTGGTCCTGCGCCACGAAACGAAAGCTGGGATAATCCATAAGCGACCATTTTGATTGGCTACCTATAATTGTGTCAACTACCACGTTTCCTGCCAGATGAGTGCGCTCCTAGGAAAGTAAACGTCATCATTAATTCATTATAAAAGGTGATTATGGCGAAGTAAACTTCAAGGAAGACGTCGTCCAACAAATTATTATTTTCATGTTGTTGCAATGCAGAGAGCGCTTATAGAATTGATCTTTTTGGCGAGAATTCTAGAGAAGACGGACTTGTTGCAGCTATCTTCAGATTTACGCAAATCGTGATCTCAGAGGGTAACGAATATTCTAAGTTCATTTACTTACGCCAGGAAAACAGCTTCAATAATAAAAAAATTCCATGAATTTAAAAGAGCTTGTGTGGAGACGGAAAATGGAAGATAGAATTGGACTCTGCTCGAGTCAAACGGGGGCGCAAAGAACAAACTGCATAAGTCTCAAAGTCACCTGTCGTGTTCAAGTAGTTCGAAAAAGCAGCGAACGTCAAGAGCCACAGCATTACGAAACTTGGAAAAAATCTTATCGAGGATCGCTCCAAAGCCATTGACTGATTGAACTAACTTTAACAGCCAACTTTAATAACCAACTTTTATTCCATTGTAACAACCGGGTGTAGCTGTCAGCCACAACCTCCGCAAGCTGATATTTTTAGATATTTTTGATATTTTGTTTGCCAAAAATAAAGTTAAAATCAAAACGAAAATCATATTTTGCACGAAGAAATTCACATTTCCGGTACTTTTGTAGCATTTGGAACAAATGACTTTAGTATGTTCATATGCGTTTTGGCAAGGTCTGCTTGGTTTGCAAAACACCTGCTGTTCGGTAACATGAGTTTGCGTCTTCATGTTGACATCCTGACTCCGGTCTAATTTGGGCGCCATATTTATATCATTATCTGGCAGAGGCTTCTTTGCTTTCCTTCTCCTCATCACTCACCTCGTGCCACTTCTCCTGCTCCCGAGCTTTCAATTCAAAACACATTCAAAACAGAACCGATGCGGAGGAGAAGAGGTATCCATTTAGACGTTCTCAGTGGATGCACAAAGGAATTGTAGGAGACGCCGCTGACTGCACCTGAGCCACGCCACCGAACCTAATTTTTTGCATTTTTTATTTTTGGGTTGTGGTCGCTCCATTTGTCAACTGTGCTGTCTCTCTCCTGTTCGTGTGTCCAAAGAATTTTGTTAACTTACAGTACTGTTTCATCATCATACGTCATCGAGGGTTCGTTTGTTAGGATTAATATCAGCTTGTCGTCGCTTTCGTCTTCAGGGACGATTCATATGAAAGAGTTAGGCAAGCAAATTGATTCTGTTTGCTTTTCAGACAGGTGAGGCTTGACTGTTATGAATTTCAGGTATCCTTGCAATTCAAAGAGGTTTGGTTATTTTTTTCGCCCATAATTGGCAAAGGAACTTTAAATCAGACACCTAGTATAGCACAGGAACTCTGTGGTAAGGTTGATGTCCACTGTAATTTGTTTGTTTATTTTTGAGTTACTGTTTAATAAACTGCATTTCAATTAGTTAGACCTACCGGTAGTTACCTCATTTCTTCATTGCAGTGGAATAATGTTTATTCCCGACCGTGGCTTGTTATCTTAAAATGCTACCGTTGTTTGGTAGTTTCATTCTGTGAAATTGATCAACAGTGAACAGACACATTTAAATATAATATATATTTTAGGCGCGCGTTCATGAGTGGGTTGTTTACAGTTACTAGAACTTACAAGACTACTGGCTACGGCTGTAATTATTTTTTGATGTTCTTTGCTGGTATTGTTCAGTGTAGGTAAATGTCACTTTCATCAACACTTGGGGAAATTCGTTTTCTGTCCCACACGGAAACATAAAATGAAAGTGAGCACAAATATCCGCTGGTGCTTCGTAGAAGGTAGAACAAGATTTAGTTCTAGTATGCCACAAACCGCGGAGCGAGAGGAGACTGAAACACCCCAAAAATCTTGTGTAGCACATTTTCAGTGCCAATTTGAAAGGGGCTGATTACTTGAGTTGGGCCAGTCCAGCTACTGTACGTGTAACTGGGCTGACTCGTGTCACAGAAAAATTTTATTGATCCAAATATAATTTAAAATTAGTTTGCGCTTTTCTTGCAGCCAAACTGAACTAGTCTTGGTCTTTTACATGTGTTTCATTGTTATTGCATTTTATAGCTATAGTAAGATATTGATGAAACAGGTCATCTGAGCTACTATAGCTGGGCCAGTCCAGGTCATGTTAACAGCCTCTAAAGCACTCCATAGGTGTTACTACACACCAGAAACAGAGCTTATTATTATGCATACCTATAATTTATTCAAGCTGTAATCAATATTTATGTTTTGTGAAAGTATAAATTTATAATACTTGAAAAGACATCCATTGAACTCAATTCTTTAAGCTATATTACTTGCTATATACTGTTGAGGAATAAAAACCATCTGTTATTGATAACCTTTAAAAAAAGCCAACTGCACAAACAAATATTTATTACTATAGTACAAATCCAGCTAAAACTGCCTAGCAATGCCATCTGTTAATCTTGTAGCATGAGCTATAATACAATAGGGATATTATCCTGGCAGTAAAAGTGGAAAGCAACATTTGTGTATGATTCCAAGTCAGATACACCTGTACTGTAGACTGGAATAGGCAGTCAATGCTTGTGGTGACAAGCTTTTAATGCTTGAACAGTTCTATTAAATTTCTTCATTCAGAAGTTTTCTCTACCAGGAATGTCAAGCAGATGAACTCCTACATCTAAAAAGAAACAGGGGACCAATCTAATTTGGTCTTATCCAGTTTACAAAGAGTGAAATGTAAACTGAAAAATGTCATTCTGGAACTTGATATTCAAGATACAACAAGAATGGACACAGTGATTGTGGTAATATTTCGACTCTGTTGCAGGGTCATTTTCAAACGAACTGAAATAGAGTTGAAATATTACCATGATCACTGTGCCCATTCTTGTTGTGTCTTGAATATCAAGTTCCAGAATGACATTTTTTTGGTTTATGTTTCATTCTTTATTAGCTTAAATTGTCTGCTGGTTATGGCTGTTTTTCTTATCCAGTTTAAAATCAATTTGTTGAAACTGCAAACTTAAAGAAAATTATTTTTTCACTTTTGGAAAAAATTGTCTTATTAATGGCCCATCCCTGAAGGAAAATTATAAATGAAAAAAAAATTGTGGTCAGGAAAGTTTTTTTGAAAAGAAATTAGATTGAAGGGTATAGTGGAACTTGAGTTTTACAACACTCCTTTCCTCCTTTTTATGACCACCTGTCATTTACAACCACTTTTTGTGGCACGAATGATTTGTGGTGAAAATGTACCTGGAATGAGTGCCCACCTGTCAAACGTGACCAACGACTGCTTTTTGGTGTCTAAAACACAAAATTTACCTGTTGTGAGTGACCACCCCAATTTAAAACTGCCACAATTTCAGCAAGCTGCATAAAACAAGTGCTTGTTTTTCAAAGTAAACATGCAATTCAAAAGTGTGCCTGGAAACATGGAAGCAATTAGAATGAACTCAAACTTTTCACACTTTACCTTCATAATTATGTTCCATCATAATTATGTTCCAAAATTACCATCATAATTAGTAAACTTTCACTGGTTTGAATCTTTTTTCTTCCTATATTATTATGTCAAAGAGGGCATGTTGTATCACAATTTCTTCCTTTTTACATTCTGTATGTCATTGGAAGTGTGGCTGCACATTATTGTTTAAGTGTTGGCATTTTGCTCAGCAGTATCTGCTGAAATTGTTCCTTTACATCAACAAAAAACATTTCAAAAGTTTTTCCATTGAAGAAATATTTTATTGGTATTTGGTATAATAAAGCAGACTTTTAGTAGAGTAGTGCATACTGAATTTAGCTGTGAACCTAAGAGCCTGTTCCAATATGACTGCCATGACATCACATCTGTACCAATTACAACCACCTGTCATTTATGACCACTTTTGCTTGGTAACATAGGTGGTCACAAAACTCACGTTCAACTGTAATTATGAGCCATTTTGGAAACCAACCACATTGTCCAACACCACCAACAAACCAAATGCAGCATTGACTGGAAATTGGCAAAATACTTTACTTACAGCACCAACTACACACAACTCACACTTGAAAGTTGGTACAGTATATGAACTTTAATAGAACAAAAACTGCAAAACTGATTGCAACAACTATGGGTACCTTACAAACAACTTATTCACAAGTTCTAATGTGAAAAAAAACCTAATCATTAGTGCCCACACAACTGCACACAAACTTTTAACAAACAACCACCCACCTTAATGATTCATATGACTGCCCACTTATGATGCGTCAACCAGATACAAGCAAACCTGACATTTGCTCTTCACTTGACTCCAAGGATGATCACTGTTAAGGCTGTTGAAATGCCAGTGACTTCCACCAACAGTCTTTCTCAAGACTACACTAACATGGACAATCAACTTCCTCAAACATGTGTTACATTTTCTGTAGTTTTATTCTTTTTCTAAAGTGTTTATGCACCTGTTTTTAGGTCTCAAATTTGCATTCCCCATTTCTCAGAAAACTCTGGGCAGCCACCTTAATGTGATAAATGTAAATAATTTGCATGTATTTCCAAAGCTTGCAAATCATACAGTAAAGTGTAAATCTTGACGTGTTTGCCAGCTTACGAATTAGTTCATTGATTGGTAGAACATTACAATACAGTAAATTAAATCTTTCACAACCATAGCGCTCCTTTAGCATTAATTTTTATTCTCATAAATACCACATGATTTTCTTTGACACAGAAACACATCTGATAGTAAAAGATCTACCTGTACTTATAAAAAGGCCTATAGTATTTCATTTTTTTAACAGTGGGAGGTGTAAGTATCTGGTAGAGCAAGGGTTGAAGGTTGTTGGCTAAATGTGTGTTGGGGTCAAGTTTGTGACATTACCGGTAAGACTAACATTTTAAGTTTTAAGCTTCTTTCAACTTTGCTTTTTATTCCTCTACTTCTAGTTTGAAATTAAAGTTATAAATTAAAAATGAGAAGGTTGCATTGGTTGCTCCTGAATGCTGTTGTGGTTACACTGCTTGTTCAAGATCATGCAATATGTAAGTAAATTAAAGTAACAACATGGGAAAGGAATGTCATGATGTGAATGTTCACTTATGTACTATTACACACCATATTTTTTTAGACAAAGCACTTAACCCTTTGAATACTAAGCTCCTGAATGTTATCAAGGCTATACATTTGAAATTGGCTGTTCTTGTTCAAAGGGTTAATAACCAGTTAAACCTTTTGGTCACCTTGCATCTCATTCAGATATCATCTCAGCATTTTCTTCAATTGAAATAACACTTCTGGGGGCAAAGGGTAATGATCATGCTCATCTATAGAATTTTTAGAATTAAAACATTGTGAAAAAATGAAATGTGAGTATAATTAGCAATTGATTTCCTGAAAAATGTATGCGCCGTCTTATAAATCTGAGCTCTTCCTTGCTATCAAAATGTCAATTTGCCAACAAATGTCAATTTTTAGTGGCTTGTTAGCATAGATATGTTACACGTACAGTGGTGCTCAGAAGTTTTGTAACACCTTTGTGGGCTAAAGTGCATGTAGTCTTCATATACATTCAGTATATACACTGTATTACATGTATACTTTGTGCACTACTGTACACTCACAGCTATACATGCAAAAATCTCACAGGCTTGTTGGTTCAAAAAGCCTGTAACAACATTTCATCATGGTAAGACAGGACTGGTAAAACAACAACATTGTTCAGTCATGTTTCAACTTCCTGGTACAGCTTGGCGAATCAACAGTGGTTTTTCATGTATGTTGAAACAAGTAAAATCAAGCTTGATGTGACAACCAAATTTGAAGTTGTTGTAAAATTGCTGTTGACTCTTGTTACTTTGTCGTATCAGAACAACAAGTTGTATCATCTATGAACAACATGGTCTACATGTACTTGTCATGATTGTTTTATGCTGGTCAACCAAGCATCAGCAATGTTGTTAGTTGGACAATATTGTTCATGCCTGTTCAATTCATGTTACTAGTGTGCAACGCACAAGGGTTTTCTACACCTTCATGAGTAACTATGCCAGAACGAACCATGGCAGATTAAAGAAATGCTGCTGCTGCCACTTGCACATGTGAATCAAAAGACTGAAAATTCTTGATGCAACAAACAAAAATAGTATGGATTGCAGACCCAAAAATGTGCTGGTGGAACAACCATGTTCTTGCTTGTTATTCCATCTCCCTGAAACAATCCTGTTATCATGCATGAAACATATTGTTGCAACAACATTGTTCAAGTCTGTTTGTTTGTCAAGCCATGAACAGCCTTGTTGAAAAACCAAGAATAGGCATGTCTGGACAACCATGTTCAAGCTTGGCGGCTCAACATTGTTCTAGCTGGTCAGCTCAATGTTGTTCAAGCTGGTCAGCTCAATGTTGTTCAAGCTGGTCAGCTCAACCATGTTTAAGCTGGCCAGCTCAACCATGTTCAAGCTGGTCAGCTCAACATTGTCCAAGCTGTTCAGCTCAACATTGTTCAAGCTGGCCAGCTCAACATTGTTCAAGCTGGCCAGCTCAACCATGTTCAACCATGTTTGTGGTTGAGCTGACCAGCTTAAACAATGTTGAGCTAACCAGCTTGAACACGGTTGATCTGGCCAGCTTCAACAATGTTGAGCTGATCAGCTCAACCATGTTCAAGCTGCTCAGCTCAACATTGTTCAAGCCTGTTAACAAGCAAAAATGAGCTGTGCGTTTTTACGTGTGTACACAGAGGTTCATGTGTAATAACTACACAAAGCACCATGTAAAGTGATCAATACATAACTACCCAAGAGGCCAGAGTCAAATTTGCTGTGTCAAATTTAATTGATTAGGATGCCAAACAAATGCGAAAGCTGCTATTTCTAACTTCACATAAAAACACTTAAAATGTGCAAGAATTTGATTTTTGAAAAGGGTATTGTCAAACTTTTTTGCAGTAAAAGCTGTCGAATTTAATTTACATACTGATAATTCATTGCTTTCAATTTAATTTCAAATGCCGCTCATTTGGATTTCACAAGGTAGAAATGCAAATGTTTAAAACAGTCACATCAGCTTGGTAATCATTGATTATAAGGATAATAAATTATAAAAACAGTAAAGCCAAGAAAAAGTTTTATATGAAAAAGAAACCTAGTTACGAATCAATGAATTTTTAGCTAGCTGTTTACGCTTAACTGGTCGTCTGATAAATTCGTCCATAATAGTTTGGCACTTATGTGGGGGCAGCATGAATCAAAGGCGACGGAACCGCCGCAGCACTTGTTTGCAATGTGTTTAGAAATGTACATATTTTTATTTTTTCAGTTATAAAAAAGCACCCACGAATAGTCAGTTGTTACCACTTTTGTGAGTCATCGGGAATTCTTTAAAAGGACCCAGGGATAGTCCTTTTGGTTACTGCTTTTGAACGGCTATTGTTCAAAAGCACCTATGACTAGTCCTTTGTTACCGCTTTTGAATAGTCATTTTTTTAAAAGTACCCACGGATAGTCCTTTGTTACCGCTTTTGAATAGCCATTGTTTAAAAGCGCCCACAGATACTCCTTTGTTGCCACTTTTGAATAGTCATTTTTTAAAAGCACCCATTGATAATCCTTTGTTACCGCTTTTGGATAGTCATTGTTTAAAAGCACCCATAGATACTCTTTTGTTGCCACTTTTGAATAGTCATTTTTTAAAAGCACCCATTGATAATTCTTTGTTACCACTTTTGGATAGTCATTGTTTAAAAGCACCCATTGATAATTCTTTGTTACCACTTTTGGATAGTCATTGTTTAAAAGCACCCACAGATTCTCCTTTGTTACCACTTTTGAATGGTCATTTTTTAAAAGCACCCATTGATAATTCTTTGTTACCACTTTTGGATAGTCATTGTTTAAAAGCACGCACAGATACTCCTTTGTTGCCACTTTTGAATAGTCATTTTTTAAAAGCACCCATTGATAATTCTTTGTTACCACTTTTGGATAGTCATTGTTTAAAAGCACCCATTGATAATTCTTTGTTACCACTTTTGGATAGTCATTGTTTAAAAGCACCCACAGATTCTCCTTTGTTGCTGCTTTTAAATAGTCATTTTTTAAAAGCACCCATGGATAATCCTTTGTTACCACTTTTGGATAGTCATTGTTTAAAAGCACCCACAGATACTCCTTTGTTGCCGCCTTTGAATAGTCATTTTTAAAAGCACCTATGGATAATCCTTTGTTGCCACTTTTGAGTAGTCATTGTTTAAAGTCATTAGTTTTCAGGAAACAAGACATAAATTTTGGTAGGATTGAACTGAGAACAAATAGTCTTTTAAGGAAACTAGTTAATTGCTTCCTCAAACTTGAAGAACAGCTAATTAATTCTTTTTAATTTTCCCTGGTAATAAATCTAACTGATGTTTGCAACTTTAATTAAACTACTTGTTTCCTCATTTTACTGTTGTTCACTTTTAGATATAATGGCACAGACAGATAGTTGCAAGTTGCAGCCTACTTGTGGTACATGTATTCAACATTCTCCAGAGTGCACATGGTGTGATCAGAAGGTCTGTGTTTTTTATCAATTATTTTAAAATTAAATAATCTTATGTGCCTGTCAGTGTATACCTGAAGATATACAATCTCGAATGTATATGCTATACATTGACTGTACAGTACTGTAGGTTAAATACATGTATGTTCACACTTACTGGGGATATCAGTCCATTAGACAAATTGGCCTCAAATGATAGGTTAACTTTGTGAAATATGAAGTTCCAGTCTCTAGCTCAGTCATGCGGTGATATTTGTTTCCGTGTCCTTTGTCAATTTTATCTCAGCATTTAAAATAAAAGGAAGAATATTGTGCATAACATTAAAAACATTAAAATAGCATGGTAGGGATGTTTGAATGTATAAAAAAGCCATGAAGACGTCCCCCAAATGGGACATTTGTGCATATTATCAGCCACAAATTTTGCATTGGTTAGGAACTACACTGTTAAGTGTTTAGAATAAAGTCCAAATTGAAAAAAGTGTTCAAAAACTTTTGCTAAACTTTGTGTCATAACAACGTACTTCCTACCGTACCTAGAAACAAACTACTTACTACTTTCTACTTTGCCTACAAACGAATCAAATTATTGGTGGCCAGGCCCCCCAATAGAATTATCGGGGAGCAAGTGCCCCGTGGCCCTCCGCCCGTGCAGATAATTATAAAAAGGTTTCAGAATCGTAAAAAAATAATTTGTGAGAAAATTGACCGAATTGGCGGTTTTGATGAATTTTTATGGCGTTTCACGTACTGGTTTTATTACTTAACTATAAGCAGTATCTACGTGTAGTTTCAATAGTGTTGCGGACAGATACGCCGTCTAGAACATTCCATTATTACATGACGTAAGGTCTGTTAGGTCATTAGTAAATAATAACTTTACCTAATAGATGCTTCCATAAATAAATTTATGCTATGTAATACTCTATACTAAAAATAGCTTCATGCGGAACATTCTAGAAATGCTGAGTAATGCAAATCAGTTCTAGTCACAATGACTCTGCAAATTAATGTTATGTAAATTAGATAATTTTAGAAACATTACGTAATTAACGATGTAATTGCTACTCCGAGCGACGAACCATACCGGACAAGCAGAGAAAACTCTACTTGGCCAGGCAGGGATACGAACCCGCGACCTTCGGTTTACTAGTCCGACGCTCTACCAACTGAGCCACAGGTCAAGTTGGGAGC
>JBAHVQ010000268.1:228271-241856 GCA_036872915.1 Nanipora kamurai | reverse complement strand
GCTTGCCATACGAAACAAATTTGTAGTAATAAAGTTCTTATGAAGTAACTTGTGTTTTCATCATTACTGTTATATATGTATTATATATATATTACATTTTACTGATTTTATATATATATATATATATATATATAACATCAGTAAAATGTAAAATGACTTTTTAATACAAATTATCATCGGATTTTGTAGAAAAGGCTGTGTCCTGAAACGTAATTTTTATTAAAAAGTTATTTACTCACGTTTTATAATTTTGTTTGTGACTTTGGAGCTGGCTGGCTCGTGATTTATATATATGAGTAAATATGTAGATATGCGTTTGTATTTGTATTCTTGTGAATATATAACATACTTTGGACTTCTGAAGAATGTCTCGAACTACCGTCCCTTTTACGATCCCATGGTTTATTACAAATGGAGGTAGTCTGCTATCTGTCTTATTCTATAAAAGGCAATGAAGTAAAATGCAGTTAAATCTAGATGTTCAAGAATAGATCAGAACTTAAGTGCTGCTGTTTCTCGTTGTTCAAACTATGCAAAGCCTTCGATACTGAGAAAATCTCTGAGTTTTAGATCGTGGATTTATACCTGCAATCTTCTGATAACTAAAAGTCACGTCTTCGATGTTCAGAAAAATCTCAAAAAACCTCCCAAATCCGGGCCCACAACTTTCTGATTACTTAGGGGATTGTCTGACTATCGAGCCGCTGAGATGTCAGAGCCACTTTGCTGATAGTATTTAATTTTTGGACCTGAGGTTCTGTAATATTTCTAATTATATGCATAGGAGACTGGTGCTCCTTTAGAATATCTATAAATGTGTAAATTCAAAATACAGAAGGGACTCATTTTTTCCTTCTTGTACGAGTGTGGTTCATGTTATGTTAAATCCGCTGCAATCCTAATTCGTCGTGTGGCTTTGACACTACAATTGGCAATGCGGACAGAAGTCAAAGATCAAGAGTTAGTTTTGATTTGTTTTTAGGCAAAATGGCTAATATCGAAGTTAGTGGTATTCAATCTTTCGACTGCAAGGGAGATGTTACATGCGTATCTCCTAGATGGAATTGATGGAAGAAGTGTTTTCAGTTTTTTGTTGAAGGAAAACGAGTTACAAATGGCAAGCAGAAGAAGGCTCTCCTTCTCCACTGTATAGGTGTGGATGAACAGGAAATCTTCCAAACCTTAACGAGCTTTTCCGCCGACGTTAAGGATGAAATTGACGAGTACGAAGTAGTTTCAACGATTTTAGATAAAAAACTTCTCAGCAATGGCGAATGTCCCGCTTGAAAGACATATTTTCTGTCAGTTGAGACAGGAAGATAACAAATGTATACACCAGTTCGTAATACATGTATCGCAAATCCCCAAAAGCAAGATTTTACTGAATCTCCTTGTGCAAATACGTGTGGTTCTTTCGAAATTTTTGATTGGAGTCAAAATTCTGCGAGAACCACGAGCCTTTGCTCAGAAAGATGCGATAAAATCTTATTTTTTGCTGGATTCACGATACGTGTATTAGATTGATGCGTCACTCGGAATTTGTAGTTTTGGCAGCCAGCACGCTGGACAGATTCGAGGTCAAGTAGTCAACAGACGCAGATCGTCCGGGTTAAGAAGAAAATTGATAGAAAGTGGACAAGACTTAGAACTGGAGGATGTTCAACAAATTTCCACAACATTGGAAGCTGCAGAAATACAGTCGAGAAAGATGGAGCGGTCTGCGAAAGAGATGGTAAATCATTTGGGGCGAATGCCAGAGGACACTGTTAATAACAAATGTTTTAGTGGCAAGGTATGTTTTCGTTGTGGACATGAGGGTCAGTACGCCCAAGATAAAAGTTGTCAAACCAAATCAGCGAGGTGTAAAAGCTGTCATATGTTGGGTTATTTTGCAGCAGTATGTAGAACGACGAAGGATTCCAGGGGGCCAAAGCAAAGTAAGATAAAAGGAGAGTACAGTCTAAAAGTAATTGGTAAAACAGTGTATTATGTTGATGAAGATGAATGTGCTTTTAATGTTAACAAAAGCGGCAGTCCTACGGACGTTGGCTGACTTGGGAGACCTGAAAGATAAAGGAGGTTAGGTGTAAGTCGGAGAAGTTGACAGAAAACATTTACCCTTACGGAACAATGAAACCACTTAAGACACTTATATCATCGTTGGCTCAGTTTCTTTCTCCCGAAGTTGATAACAAACCAGTCAACCTCATTAATGTATTAATGAGATTTCTAAGTATATATCGACCTCCAAATATCTTAAAAGTCCGACATTTTCGACAGTAAAGTCTATTATACCTTAATTAAAACTTTCAATTCAGCGGCATAAATTTTTGTTTGGGTTAAACTACATGAGATAATAAATTGAACAGAATTTAAACATAACACACAGAAGTAAGCGCTATAAAAACGTTAAATGACCACGCTGTCAAATCTTTGTAATGTCACGCCTTTTGAAAACTACTGAAAACTCTGTCCTAAACTTCGCCAAACGATGATATATATATATACATATATATATATATACATATATATATATATATACATATATATATATACATATATATGTACATATATATATACATATATATACAAATATATATATATACATATATATATATAGAGAGAGAGAGAGTTACCTGACGATTGCCTATATATAGAGTTACCTGACGATTGCCTCGTGCATGAAACTCCGAGTAGTAACGATCATATTTTAAGAAAATATTCATTTATATATACATATATATATATATACATATATATACATATATATATATATATATAGATATATAGATATAGATATATAATATAGAAAGATAACTTCGTTAAAGTTATTTCGCTCTACCTACATGGTATCGAGCACTCTCAAACCAATTGTCAACTGTGTTTCCTGTATGATACACTTTTGCTTTTGCTTTATATAGATAAATAAATATACAGATATATATCGATTAAACACCCTGGTCACGGTATATAACCTTTACTTAGAAACTCTCGTGCAAAGGTCAGTGACGCTGACCGAGTTACCGAAGCTGAATTCAAAGTGTTAGACTGGACTGGAAGATCATTAGTGGAATGATCGACTTCTAGAGAATTAGGAGTGCAGAAATTAGGCCCCGAAGTTAATACCCTTATTGGATCGGGTATAAGCAGGAGGTATGCAGAATGATTTTAAAGTATTCTGCATACCTCCGGCTAATGGGATCACTGCGGGGGGACAGTACGTGTTTGTAATTACTGATTTAATTACATCAAATAAACCAAAAATCCACGAGTTCGTAAAACAAATGGACAACGACTTGTAATTAAAAACTGAGAAAGGATAGAACTACAAGTAGGCGAAAAATACTTAAGTAAAACGACTTGTCAAGTCACGTGCGCTGATCCGTTAGACCTCAGTAAGGAGATATTTGACAGGCATCATAGTTGTTTGTTTAACTAAAGCAACGGCAATTTACAAACAGAACAAATATATTTAGCTTTAAATACCCTATGTACACGAAGGCCGTAAACGCAAAGAAATAAAACGTAAAGATACAGTGGAAGTATTTGAAAGTATATGCACGAGTTTTCTAACAGTGTACACAACCAAGAAACATTAAACTGCAACGGGAACCGTCGTAACTCGCTAGCTGCAATACATTCATCCAACTGTGGTGTAAGTTCGAACGCCTTCTTACTTTTCTAATGGTTCGAATTATGTATCTTGCTGTAATAACTGAGCTCTTGTATTTTACGTCCTTAAAATCTTCTCTATCTTCTTCGCTTCAAAACCAACTACAAGCACCTTACTTACATTACCAAGTCAGATTCACATCTACGAGGCAAGTCGTGCATGCATAATAACCATATGTTCTACAAACATTTTACCCCTAGAGACTGTTGTAAACATGTAGCTTTTAATGACACTACCTTGTTTTCGCACTGCTGAGTTGTTATAGACGATTTGAATTATGCTCCCACAGGTAATGGATCGTAGTATATTAGCATCCTTACCGGGCAGAGTAATACTTGTAATTTCCAGCAAACCTTCACAATCATGAACTAAATTCTTTATTTACATCAACCACGGGAACTAGGCTATATATTCCCCTTGGCGCTACGCACCTCGGGGAATGAATAGCCTAGTTCCCTGCGTCTCGGAAAAGAACTCTTACTTACAGTGGATTTTTCTAGGCGGTATACTAAAGTCCGTTTTATCTAAGGACATTATTGAGAGTCTTGACCGCATTATTGCAATCCATGGAATTCGATATTTAATACGAACATATAATGGAAAGCAATTTATTTCGGAAGAATTCAAAGATTACTTGCGAAGTATTGATGTCCGACATTTGTCCTCCACACCATGGCTATAATCAAATGGAGAGGTGGAGTGACAAAACCTCGGTTTACTGAAAGTATTGAAAATCGTCCAAGCCAGTGGAAAGAATCGGTGGAGAGAGTTAAATAAGTTCTATCTGGCTGACCAAACTACCCCACATAATATACAACTGGAGAAAGTCTTGTTAAGGTGCTGTTTGGGAGAGATTCAAACTAAAGTGCCCAGTATCCGGCAACAGCAGTATAAAGAGTCCGAAGTAGTTGAGAGAGATTTGATAATGAACAAAAAGGGAAAATCTACGCCGATCAAGAGTAAAGAGCAATAAATAGTGACTTAAGAATTGAAGATGTGGTATTATTAAAGAATAATAAGCCAAAGGATAAGTTATCACTAACGTTTGAAGACGAGCAAAACGGGCAGCGAGGTTACCATAGAGTCTGCTGAAGAAGCAAGATATCGCAGGAATTCAAGTCATGTAAAAAAATACCATCAAAGCGATGAGCTGACTGGTAATGAAGATCAGTTGGTGTCCGAGAAGACTGATAGAGCGAACGACAAAGTTATGCAAGACGGAACTGATAATAGCACTAACCCGATCAAAGAGAGAACGTCATCCTTCTGAACGTTTCGAAGAGAACTTGCTTTGCAAATAGTTACGTAAAATACAATAATCTAACATATATAGAGGGCAAGAAAAAACCTAGAAGAAATAAAATTTGAATCGAGACAAAAAACTAGTTTGTAATACTTTAAGCATGTATTAGTTTAGATGGACTGAATTGATAAACCGAACAGTTTCCAAAGTAGCGGCCTCCTGAAAGTAGTGAGCTCCAAAAAGTAACGGGAAAATTTTCGAAACCTCTAATAACTTCCTAAAGTAACGGTCCCCCCTAAAGTAACGACTACAGAATAAGATAACGACTACCCTCACATAACGCGTTAAATTGAACCGATGTAACTTTTTTATGATGCAAATGTCTACAATATGTCGACAATACTGTTTGAAAGTGTTGTTAAAACTCTGAAGCTGACAATGGATGCAGGGTAGTCACTGTACGAGTTTCCTCTCGTTAAAAATATACAGTTCAAAATACTAAGTCGAACCTATTTCATAGATATCGTATTGTATAACCAAACCAAAACAAACAAAGTCCCTAAATAGGCATATGTATATATGGTAATTCGTTTGTAATTGCATCTAAAATATCATATATCTGGCTGTTATATTACCACTTTTTTACAAACCGAAAATATTGTCTCCCCGAAAGTAGCGGCACTAATCCCGAAAGTAAAGAAGGACGCTACTTTTGGAACTCTAAGGTAGTTATAAATTTGAGAAAGAAGGGATTGTCATGTTTCTAATTATATGCGTAGGAGATTGTTGCTTAGTTAGAATATCTATAAATACATAAATACAGAGGGGACTCATTTTCTTCTTCTTGTATGTGTGTGGTTCGTGTTGAGTTAAAGCCGTTGCAATCCTAATCCATCGTGCGGCTGAGACAATACAGGTATGTTTCCTAGCAGCTGAATGGTTAAAGGTTTTGGGTTCGGATCCAGATGGTTGTTCAAAGATTTTTCTGAACATCGGAGGCTTGACATAGCTTTATCAGGAAGAAACAACAACACTTAAAGAGCTGAAAATATCTACGAACTAGAATCAAACTACTTAGCTGGGGGTAGATGAATCGAAATATTTCCTGATCCCTAATTTTTTTGCATATTTATATTGCATAACGTAATGATTCGAATATGTGCCCTCCTTCCAATAAGCGCCCCGTCTCAAATAAGTGTCCCCTCCCGAATAAGCGCCCCCCATCCTTCCTTCTATTCGCCAGAGAACCACCGTATGCAAACGATTACCCAACCGATAAGAGACGCAGTATCGGTGTAAAATCAACTGTCCTTCAACATTTTATTTTCCACAAATATATGCATTGCGCACATTAGCCGGATTAGAGCGAAACTCGTCTTCTTCTCAGTGTTTCAATTTTGATCTCCATGTGAGAGCAAAGTTCTCTTAATCAACAGATCTCTCCTTCAAATCTTTTAGCCATGGCTAAGTTCGTTCTAGCTTGGAAAGATGCGTGGTTGGAAAGTAAATGCGTGGTGGCCATCTGCTAATGGTTGGATGAACGAGGAAGTAACACTTTCCTTTGCAAGAAATGTTTTGGGAGGTTTACATTCGCGCGACGACTGTTAGCTTGGGATTCTTTCAAGTGCCATGTGATGGACACAGTAAGAGCAGAACTTGTAACATCAAAGATTGACACAGTAAAAATCCTGGGAGGTTGTACCAAATACATCCAAGGTCCAGATGTGGTGTGGAACAAGCGTTTCAAAGCAAAGGTAACGGAGCAATACGACGAGTGGATGGCTACAGTAGTGAAGCCCATTCTTTCACGGCTGCTGGAAATATGCGTGGTGCTCCCCGGAAAGAGATTGTTAAGTGGATTTAGCTTGGCTTGTAACGTTAGCCAGCCTTTTATATAATTATTTAGCTTCGTTTGTAATTACATATTTGTGGAAGTTGATCGTCTAGATATTTTTTTATAGGGCTGTTATTCTTTTGCCTGCGCCCTTGCGATCGGGAATCGTTTTTACGCGTATCGCAAGCACACCTTCTTCACTGGGAATAACGGACTAATGTCTGGGCTATATGCAAATTTGCATAATGGTTGCAATTATTAGGACCTTGTAGTTGCAACCATTATGCACATTTGCATATCTGCCTTCTTGTTCGAACACAAACGCTTGTACAAACGTTCGTGCTTTGTTTGCATTTGTGGCCACGTGTCAGTACATGTGAAATTCATCGTCAAAAAGACGGATTCCGAGAGGTTCCAAGGGGCGCAAACCATTAAATGACTTCAAGGAGGCTCGCTAGAGTAATTTTTAATAAGAGACTGGTAACTAGACATGGCGCAGCACGCATGCGTAGATAGTGATCTTGCTGAATTGTTATTCTATCACGACGGAACCGATCGCGTCAGTAAGAACGTTAAACTTTTGGACGTTTGCTTCAGTAAATTCCTTTAAAATTGGATAATAATGCAAACACAGTAAGTGTAACAGCATTCAATATTTTATTTTTCAGTAGAATATGTAGCCTAATTTTGAAAATATGCTGACGTTTTGATGCTATTATTTCAACACAACCAAAATAATTCCCTTAACGTTGAACACGAACTTCGTTCATGTGGGAGCTGGGTACATCTCAGACGACTAGTGGACGTTCGTCAAGCTAGTTCGTCAAATCTCACAAGTCGTCTGAGATTTACCAAGCTCCGACATGAACTAAGTTCATGTTCAGCATTAAGTATTTACATCATTATAATCATATCGTGACTTCCGCTTAGGGAGTACATATGATGAACCTGCACCTTAGCTCACCATCTGAGTCGTGGTAGCTCAATGGTTAGAGCGTCTCACCGGTCATCAGAAGGTTGTGGGTTCGATTCCCGTCAAGGGCTCAGAAATCATTTTTCTGCGAGAACGAGCTTGACGAACGTCCACTAGTCGTCCCAAATAATTTGGTAACAACACAAAATTCCACAATTGGACAAATGCCATTTTATGACACTTTTTATTCAGTTAAAACTTTCTGCTTTGGACAACTATTTTGCATTGGTCTATGAGTAGTTCAGTATGCGGTTTTACATTAATGTAATTGAAAACTACATGAAGACATTTTTCAGATGTGTCTCATTTTTATTCTGACAATTAAGAAAGAAATTGTATGGCATAATTTTTCTACATCTGGATGCTTGCCTTGTATTTCTACAGTTTATTTCATTTTAACATTTTTATTTTTAAATGGTAATTTATCAACCAATACATAATTAGATTTAACAGATAATGTTTAAAAAGTTCACACAAATTCTAAAAATGTATATCTTATTTCTTTAATATTTAATAATAAATTTGACCCTTTTAAAATATGGAAATTAAAAATAATATGAAATACGTACAGATAAACCCAAAAGATATATTCGATTAAATAAATAAATAAAATTTATTTAATCGAATTTACCTCAAATCATTTCTAATATTGATGCACATACTTCTGTAGGTTGGCTATCCCAGGTATATGCGCATTCATCCATTATTGAAACTTACTTTTCTTCATAACATTATAGTTATAGGTTTGGCAGCGCCAGCATTTGATTATTATTTCTCAAGTCATGCCTTTCATTACAATGCAACTTAAACGTATTAGAATCTTCTGGGTATTCCCGCCTTAATGCTTTATTAACAAAGTCTAAAGTTCGTTTGTCTCTGTGTTCTTCGAGAGTTTTCCGTGCTAATTTGTTTAAAATTTGGTGTAAACGCACATTGTACGTATCACCAGAAGTAATTCTAGCTGCTCTATTCTGGAGGTTCTGCAGCTCATGTCAGAGTGTTTTATTACAATTGCCCCATACCAGAGAGCAGTGATCAAAATGTGGTAACACAAATGATTAGTACAAACTAATTAAGGACTCTTTAGAAACAAACGGCTTTACTTGTCTTAAAGTTTCTATTGGTTTTGCGATATTTGTTCTTTCCAAAGCAAATTTTGGTCTATAATAATTCCGAAGCATTTTGTTGATGAAACTTTCTTTACTTTTTGATTGCTAATTAAAATTTAGTTGAATCTAATTCCTGCTTAGTTTTATGATGGAACTTTTATTACTTTTTATCCGAAATAATTAAGGTTTTTAGTTATTCTTTTGGGTAGGGAAATACGAGAAAGATCTGACCAGTTTATGGAACAAGCATATGACATGATCTAGGTACTCGGATCCCTCAGCACTACAGTCATATGATAAAATAGTTCACTATTTTTAACACTGATTAGTAAAAACCGATTAAGTAAAGAAAATAACAATAATTAATTACTATAATAACCGAAAGTCAGGCCATCTCCACCAGAGTTCTCAGTAGTTTTAAACGTTGCAGTTTTTAGGATCCCCAATACTGAAAAGTAGAGATTCTTTTTACTTTTCAGAGTCCTCTACCTTTAACTATATACTGGACCAAGTCTCCTGGCTATTATCAAACTCGTTTCCCTGCGTATCTGAGACGTATTTTAGCAAAAAATTGTGCGTCCTTCTAGAATTCTTTGCGTCGAATACGTACATTTGTGGGTAGACGAGTTCCACTTCCACTTCCTATAATTTCTTCATAGGAAAAGACACCAAAACATGCCGTAAACAAATGAATTCCCAACGCCACCAGTTAAATAATCAAACATGGTTTCACGTTACTCTTGCTTGCAAAGTTTAGAACGTAGCTTACAAAACTACAGTTCATGACCCAACGTTTTGACACACAGATATAGCGGGTGTCTTTATCAGGCATGATCGTGGAGTGTGCAAGGTCCCTATTTATACCAATATATTAGCTTACTTTGCTGTTTTATCAGAGGAGAAAGGTTTCTCTTACTACCATCGTCTGGGTTGTGAACACTCGTGTACACTCAGTTTTGTCAACAAATTCGGGATATCCCTAGAAAATAGAGAACACTGTCATAGGCCACTTGCAATAACAATTTGCCCTTTCACAATAGAAAATAAAGAATTACATGCAAACCTTGAAAACAAATACCGTTTAGTGATTTAAATTAAATTCTGGAGCAGTGATTTTCAAAATTTCCATTTCCTCTGAGTGAGATGGGTCAGATTTGTAGGTAATCACATGTTTATCTATGCTGTTTAAAGGCAAATGTTGTACTCAAACAACAAGAAACAGGCAAAGAGACATGCTTAATAAATGCTTAACAACGTTAAAATAACTTTTGTTTTTGGTTACCATGTAATTAGATGAATTTGTCGTCCAATATATTGGCAATAAACAAATAGTACTTGTATCATGCTAAATTTTTATTATTTATTCTAAAAATAAATGATATGAAATGGTATGAAGGACATCGAAACCTCTCTTTGCTCGTTTTTGATGATTTGGGATCAGAATTGTTTTAAGGTGGCCCCCTGGGTTTTATATCCGGAGGCAATCGGTAGCGACAACAACGGGAAAAATTGCGTGGAAGCCTCGTTAAAAACGCGCTTCCTCAGGCCAAAAGTAAAAACAAACATGGCATCTGTTGTCAATTAATTTTTATTTCGAAAAAAACACTTTGTTTTATCTCGAAACATATAATCATTTATGTCATGCGAGATGTTTCCTCGTGGCCAACCAAGACAGCCAAACAATTACGCACACAATTCAAGTTGCATTCTTGCTTGCGCAACAACCATACGGTCCTTCTCTTTCAAGAACAAACAACGGGTCTTCAAAGAGGGGCATGGTGGAAAAAATAGCTCAGCCTGAATAGTCGTGCTCAATATGGAAAGGGCAGAGTTATTGCAACTCTTTCGAAACCACCTTCAAAAACAATTTCTTCCACATCGCTAAAAGTAACTCTCACTGGCCGATTTTGACAGCCATTATTGAACACTTTCAAAATACAAACGATTCATTGGAGGTGAACTATATATATGTCCAAATACGTATCCTTAGAAAGGAACAGACTTAATTTGATTTCCAGCAAATCACATTATATTCTCGACTGTTTTGGTTGTCATCACAGCGCCTGTGTGGGCAGTACAACGGTCCACGCACGCTCAACGCGTGAATTCACGCGAGTAACATCTATTTGTGAAACTTTTATGACTTAAACAAGCATAGAAAAGCTGAAAAGTTGTACGTAAGATCTCCACTTTCCTTTGCTGAAATTTTTTTAAATTTTGTACAACTAGAGGTATCTGCTTAATGCTTTCAATTTGCGTTTTTTCCGAAAATTCTATTGAACAATATTTTTTTGCTGTTTAAAAGTAATAAATGTGATGATAGTAAAAAACAATCTGAACAACCATTGATTTATTTTTCAAAAATTTGTTCCTTCCAATCATTACACCCGAACAAAATTCGCAAAATTGTAGCGGAAAGGTGAAAAGTGGCTTTTAAATAGATATTTAAATTTATATTTTTCTCATCGCAGTTCTTATTCAATCCACAAGAGAACGTCATAGAGAACATGGAAGCGTCATTTTTAAGTGTCTTTTCAAGTAATTTTTTAGAAGCACTGGTATATCCATAGTTTGTCTTGCTCTCCTTACAAACTGACGTTTCATTCCCACATCTTTCAATCCTATTACAAAGATTAATGTAAAATTAACTCAGTACCAGTTGAGCAAAGAGAGAGAATACTTACTGGTAAGCTGGTTATCTATGATTTCTGATACAAGAAATGATACACAGTGCCCTCAATATTAGGCGCACAGATGATTATGCCATAAATCCTCAGCAATTATTTCATGAATGAAATAGCACTAGAATTCAACTTTTTATCCATCCTGGAAAAGGTAATCGTGGATTACCCACCTTAAGCATGGGGTGAATAGATGCAGATTCAGATTGTAATCACAATCGAACACGAAGTGTATATTTTGCTGGTCATTGGTCCATAGGATTGGAAAGCAAGAAGAAGGGAATGCATCCGTAATCATATTCAACTGTTCTACTATGAGAGTAGTACATCTTGAAGTTATAGAGTGATGGAGGGGAGAAGAAGATCCTGACGTCAAACACTACAATGTAGGAACAAGAATCAGTCGTCCTTGAAAACCTTGAAGAAGAGAAAGAACAGGTGGGAAAGGTGCACAGGAGACTTAAAACCGCAAGACAACATACCTGGTCTCGTTAGAAAAGCAGTACTTCAGCAGCCTCATGAAATCCCATCGTATAGTGAATGGGGAGGGAGAAGTTATATTGATCATGGGAGAAGGAAGAGAAAAGAGGTCTCTCACGGCTCTGGAAAAAAAGGTAAGGCGTTTCACCAGGTCAGAGGAAGAGACGGTGAAGTATAGGAGTGGTCGTATAAGGAACATCGAATGGAGCGTCCTATCCAGTTGGTATGTCCCTTGGAGATAAGAAGTGGAAGCTTCGAAGAACCCAAAGAACTCGCTGTGCGAGGAGGGGAAGCGATACAACGAGTCGTTCTTCCACCTTACCCTAACGTCATAGACATCTTGGCACCTAATTGTAAACATGGACAATAACGAAGTCATCTACTTTTATAGGCGACGTGGAGTCTAGATGTTGCTCACGGAGGTCAAGTAAGTATTCTCTATGCCATTTGCTCCAGAAATAGTCCGACCAGGTTTTTTTGATATTTGGCTCTTCTTGTGAGGGTTTGGTGATCACTCTTGAGATTTTGCTCAGCGTTGGAGGTGTGAGGAAAGGATAGCACTCCTTTTTCCATTACAAGTGTGCTGGTGTTAAAAGTTCTTCCACGATGTCTGCGTACACCTATGTAAGAGGCCTGAAATTAAGTATGACTTCCACTTCGACGAGGATAGTTAACAGCTCTTCATACGTCAACTTAGCACCTCCCACTTGTTTCTTCAGACATTTCTTTGTAGACTTCATTAACCTGTCGAAGAAGTCTCCAAACCACGGGGCTTTGGCCAGATTGAAGGACCAACTTATTTTCTTCTCTGTCAGTCATGCATGCAGGGATTTCTGAAGCTTTGAGTAGAAATTCCAGTGGACCTAAGGCATCCTCGAATAACTTGAAGTTATCAGAGACGATCATCTTCGGTATGCCTCGTCTGTTCATCATGATAAACCGCCGAAAGCATCTCAGGAACGCCACAGCTGACAGGTCCGGAGTCAACTCGAGGTGTACAGTTCTCGTAGTCGTGCATCTAAATAGGGCAATGTAAGCTTTCAGCATTGCTTCTTTCTGTCTATTTCCATTCTGAACATACAAGGGTTTGGCAAAATCCACTTCAGCATTTTCTAAGGGTAAGTCATCTTACACCCTAAAGCAGGATAACTGACCTGTTTCTGGA
Organism: Nanipora kamurai; assembly: GCA_036872915.1. Taxonomy (NCBI): domain Eukaryota; kingdom Metazoa; phylum Cnidaria; class Anthozoa; order Scleralcyonacea; family Helioporidae; genus Nanipora; species Nanipora kamurai. The sequence continues at coordinate 228,698 of JBAHVQ010000268.1, read as the reverse complement.
GCTGAATCCTTGAACTCTCCATACTTCTCGCTGTTTTACATCAAAATATTACTTTCCGTACCCACTAACCATGTTGAGAAGTGTTGCGTCAGTTGGTAATCGAGGACCTCGCTAGGGTTTCATGTCACTAGGGCTTAAATGGTGTTCTATTTACCAGATTGAATCGTTTGCTCGCCTCTATCCCACACTTAAATTTATCGAGTAGATAAAAAAATTTCCATTCACCAACCTTCTGGTGCCGGTTGATAATTAATTTCACTTCTTCAGGTAGTTTACCACGACAACAGGAATTAACATAGCTCCATAAAGGCTTGTTTTCATATAATCGCACAGGATCGCCGACGATCGCAGCGATTGTCGGCGATCTTGTGCGATTATATGGAAACACTTTTCTGCGATCCTGCGATTCACTGAGACCGTCTGCGAT
>JBAHVQ010000268.1:212234-224289 GCA_036872915.1 Nanipora kamurai | reverse complement strand
GGGATTTGAACTCGCACCTTCGGGAAGCCGGTCCGTCGCTCTACCTGTTGAGCTATCGAGTCTACAGGGATTGGAGGTGAGTTATTATCCAACTTAACTGTACGAGATATTCTCGCAACAACTTAACGCTATCCACGAGGATGGATGTGCAGTGTTTCAATTCTGTTTCGGAATCATCCTGCACGGAAAATCCTTGGACGGATTTTCAAGTGAAAATTTTAAAATTTAGTACACTGAGAAAGCCCAAACGGGCGAAACGTTTTTATTATGATAAATATCTGTTTTGATCTGTCTGAAGTTCGCGTTCTTCGTTGGCACTCTCTATATATAATAATATATATAATAATAATAATATATATATATATATATATATATATATATATATATATATATAAAGCAAAAGCAAAAGTGTATCATACATGAAACACAGTTGACAACTGGTTTGAGAGTGCTCGATACCATGTAGGTAGAGCGAAATAACTTTAATAAAGTTAGAACGGTGCTTGCTACTCAGAGTTTCACGTGTCTACAACACGATCATCAGGCAACTGTCAGGCAACGTGTCTACAACACGATCACCAGGCAATGAGTCTCTGAGTAGCAAACGCCATTCTAACTTTATTAAAGTCATATATATATATATAATAAATATAGATTCGCAGGGTCGCGGGTTCGATTCTCAGCCGGAGGCCCTAGAGCTGCAATTTTTCGCAGCTGGTCCGGGTTGGGTCTCAAAAATATATCATTCCTACACTCGAAAATTTCCTTCACCACTTATAAAGATCATTTCATGTTACCCAGTGTTGGTGCCTAATATTCCTTGAATATATTTCATTTATCGATCTTTTGTACTGTTCATCCAACCGTTTCAAAGTTGGTAAGTAAAATACATTTAAATAAAACAACATTAGCAAAGTGTTCCAAAATTTACTTTTGAGGCGACTTGCTACTTCTCTATGTCTGAGGAAATTTATACGAACGCCCACTCTGGCTTTATGTTGTTCAGTTGTTATTCCCATCTTGGCAGTTTTTCGATGGACTATGCAGTTGTACCAGTAAGAGTTCAAGTTTAGTTCCTAACTACTATAGCAATATAGTCCATGATCTCCCGTCAATGTAAACGAGGGTAAGTAGTGATAATCACCAGTCACTCATTCAGTTTCAGTCAAGCACAATCACTCGTTTACGTTTCAGTCGAGCACAGTTATTTCGTTAAGTTTGTCTGATATTTGTGATAGTTTTTCGTAAATCTGTTATAATTTTCAACAGCTTTTGTTTTAAGCAACTTTTTGAGATATTTGTATAGCAACTTTTTGTGATCTTTGTGAACTTGTGATCTCGTATGTTGGACAGTGCGAACACGTTTATAATCCATGTTGCGAACAACTCAGAGTTGTCACAACTCCGCAACACGTTATCCTTCTTGGAACTGAAAGAGACAAATAAGAAGCTTAATGAGAACACTATATAAGCTTATATCATTACCAACTTGACTGTCCAAACATAAACAGGAATTTAAGTAATCAAACAAATCAATCTTTACATAGTCGAATGATAGAAAAGAAGAGGGATAGAAGAAGTACTCTGAGTGTATTCTCTTTCGTTCCATGGTCGCACAATACGAGTACGCTGTACACACAGGGCCATCTTAACAGCATTATGGGCCCCCGGGCAAAGCAGTGTACTGGGGCCCCTACTACAACTACTCACAGGAATAAAAATGTAAATGGTGGATAAAATTAAACATGTATTTATTTTATTGCCGCTTCCAACAAAATCGGTGTTGAAACATTAAAAACATGCTGTACAGCAACAACTAATCACCAAACACAGATTAGCTTGGGGCCTCTATGCTCGTGGGACCCCTGGGCAAGCAAAGTGCCCATCAGGCCCATGCGCTAAGACGACCCTGTGTACACACACCATAAAAACATGTAGTGTCAATATCTAACGAGCAAAAAGAAGGTATCTTACCTTTGAATGTTTGAAACAGCAAAAATGAGACGTTGAAATCGCTTTAAACTTTTGTCCAAATTGGTGAGGTAACTTTAACGTTCGAGCCTCAAGGAAAGATTCTTGTGTGCTTTTATCCGTGCATGGTCGCCGAAACTTCGTGTGCTCGGTACATTGTCGAACATTCTCGATGATAAATAGCGACGCAAAAATGAATTTCTATCGCGGGCTCATAATTTCCCGGGGGTGAAACTAAACAACCACAAGGTTTATTGTATGGTTGGTCGGCCCGCGACATAGTAAATATTTATGTAAAATAAATTTAGTCGTCTGTTCTCTATCAACCACACTGAAAAATATTGGTACAGGAAAGAACATGGATAAATTTAGCAAGCTAATTATTGGAACAACTGTCGACATCCGCAGGAGTGATGGTGAGAACATTTAAATTTGATTCGCCCTTCGTCATTTGTCAGACTTTCGTCTGTTGAACTTCGAATTGAAAACCGCTATTATGCTATTATCGTTTTTGTTCAGCCGGTTACATTTGATTTTTTGGGGGGTTGTTTTAGTTCGAGAGTTAGATTTGTTCTTCGGCAAAACGTAATGGAGAAGTTTCCTTAATTTTCGTTCTGTAAAGATTAAACGTCTATCTAAAGTCCTGACAGTCACATACTGTAACTACGGATGAAATTATTTACGGTCAGTTGTTAAAAACGCTGAACTTATGCCGGGTATAAGTGCAACGACACTTTTCGATAGGGATTCATGGTGTTAAACAAATTCGTATCACTCCAGTAAATTCGATTTTTCATACCTAAATGTGCTTCTTACATTCTCTAAAGATTAAACGTGTATCTAAAGTCCTCACATACTGTAACTGCCGAAGAAATTATTTATTTATGGTCAATTGTTAAAGACGCTGAACTTATGCCGGGTATAAGTGTAACGACACTTTTCGATAGGGATTCTAGGTGCTAAACAAATTCGTATCACTCCAGTAAATTCGAATTTTCATACCGACATGTGCTTCTTACATTTATTTAAACCGGCTCCTCGCTCTTCACTTCTATAATGGCTTATTTATCTAATGATTATCACTGCGCATACCCGGTTACAGGGATCATAAACGCCCTGCATTCATATGTTGCAGCACAAAACTAAAGCTTATATTTAGATATGTGGTGTGTTCTCACGTAGCAGCATATTTTTCGCTCATCGTTAGCTAGGCTACTGAAATACAGTATTTAACAAAACAAATTTAATTTCTAAAAGAATCTTGCACATTAAACATGCCAAAATACTGCTTGTACGTTATTTTACTATTTGTTCACTCTATATCCAAAGGAGCCAACATAAAGGTTTTAAATATAGTAGGTATGCATGTCCAATTTTTTCCATCTCATTTTTATATCATTATGAACCCAAAACCCTTGCTGATTCTTTTAGAATTACTTTTACTATCACATGTTTTGTTTAAAAAAGGTACAAATAACTGCACGTCAAGTATGCCTCTGTCCCATAACTAATCACACTATTCACATATGTAATTGTTGGTACTGTATATATGCTTTCTGATGAATGTTAAAAAGCTATTGTTTACCCAGGGGCCTTCCTTCGGTTACAAAAATCATATGGCATTAGCTGGAGTACAAGAGTAAAAGGTGCTGTTCTGGGGCAGTTTGGTAAATAATTGGTGAAAGTACTCATCCTTCCAACCGATCTTGAATGTACATGTACTTCCTACAAGTAATTGTAGAAACCACTGACCTGTTTCTAATGAGAAGTTGATATGATAATGTATAATTTCTCCACTACAACATCTAGCAAACATCCACAAATTTACAAATATGGCAATTTTTTTTTTCAATCTGTATTTCTTCATGCCCATCTTACTTATTTCTCGCATAATAATTAACCTAACTGATTCATCTTCCATGTTCTGTAGTCCTTTATATGCCACCATAGATCTCTTTCCAGAAAACTTTTTAAATTCATTCATCTGATGGTATGTTAATTTGCTCAGAGTGGATCAATAATTTCATTTATCTCCAATGGTAGCCAAGTGGAAGTTAATAATGAGCTGCTCTTTTGGCACCTTTTACATTCTATAATCCCTGCTTTCATAACGGAGGATGTTCTTTTTATTATCCTCTTTGGCTCTTAAAAACTGGAAATGCACTGTACTGTGCTTTAAACCGTTTAATAAAAAAGTCTTAAAGGTCCATTATTTTGTAGTACCTGATTTCAATTGCAAATACATACTATATTTAAAATCCCTTTTAGTACATTGTGATATCACTTTCAATGGTTTTTAAGCACATGTATCTGGTGAAAATTACATAATACAGTAATGCATCTACTTCTGAGTGCTTGTTCCCCTCTTTACCCAGGAGCAAGGGTGCACTTAAGTATGTTAATCAACCTAACACCAGACAATTTTATTTGTCACAGGGATAAGTCCTGGGTGTATGGGGGGATGGCCTTTATGATTAAAAAATTGAGATTTTTACCATGATTAACATATATCTAATAGTATTGTTTTCAAACTTTTAAGGTGAAGAGTTTGTTGTGTTGTACAAGTTAAATCAATACAGTATATTTATTTAACAAGGCATTCAACTGAGGGCATGCCTGCACATGCCCAGATAATTTTGGCTGCACAATTGATTGTGTGTGCAGACAGTTTTGTTGCCTCTTTGTGCCTTCATTGTATCTTTGTATAGTTTCTCTTGATTGTTAACCAATCATCAGAATTTTGCAATGTATCACATTGTCATCAAAATCTTGCTTGTACTGTATTACCAGTACAGTTATTGTTTGACAAAAAGAACTTGTAAATATAAAACTGACCATGGCACTTCCCAAATAGTAATATCTGTGTACTGTACCTATTGGTAGTGTTGTTTCCTTTAGGGTTTGTACAGGAAGTGAATGTCCCCATCAGGGTTGCTGACTTTTATTATTATGGTATTATTGTTATAATTGACAACTTTATTTAATGAGAGTAAACATGTGACACTGCTTAAGCTGACAAACCTGTGGCCCTTAAAATAGTAAATCTAAAATATGTTTAACTCTTTTTACAATTATATTTTATTCCTATCACCAACAAGAAAATACCAAATTACAACATATGTTCAACAGATTAAAAAATTACTGATTTAAAAAATGTAAATACTAACATACAGTATGCATGAAAAGCAGTGGCAGTTTGGTGCAATAACACTTCAAAAGAATCAATGTTTTCATAAGATAAAATAAAGTAATTACTCAAGCTTTCTTAAAGGAACATACAGTAGATTTTCTTGTTATTGCATGTGGCAGACTATTCCATAACTTTGTATCACTGACTTTGAATGATTATTATTGTTTAAAATTATTTAAAAACTGTGTTACTTCAGTGCTTTTAAATTGCTGGTTTTCAAGGAGCCATCTCAATATCTACAAACATATCTACCACTAAATCATGTATACATTTTCTACTATTTACAAAATTTGTACAAAAGAGTATTAGTGAAGTTTGAAATTAATAATATATGAATAGGATACTAATTAAATTAATATTACATCTAATTACAATTAAGTTGTCCAATGGCTCTTCTCCAAATTACTATAATGCCTTTAAAGTAGAGTTTTCAAAAATGAATGAGGAAATTCTCATACCCATTGACAACTTCAGTTGGAAGACTATTCCAGCCTCACTGGTATGGCTATACGTGGCATAGGCTAAATTATATTGACTGCACCTAGTCTGTCTAGCAGGTACTAAGTGATTTTTAGTTAGCAAATTCTCGATATAAGAAGGTGATTCCCCAATTAATGACTTGTAATCTAAGACACATTTATTTATTTGAAATGAATTTTTTGAAAGTTTGCGTGGTGAGAGTAGAGAGCAATTGACAACTTAAGTCAACAAGTGTGATTTCAGCATGATTTAATTAAATATCGTGGTGTTTCTTCAAACCTACATTCTATTTAAGCTCAAATTAGTCGCAAAATAACACAAGCCGACGCAAGTCATCGCAAGTTGATGATCAAACGAGGCGCAAACTAAAATTTACGATGACTTGCATTCTCGTTTGATCGGGGCTTTATAATAATTTTGGCAGCAAATATGAACGCTTATCGGTCTTTCATTGTGTGTTCGTGCGCCGTGATAGATCAATCTTTGAATTTAATTGTCCATACTTGGCTGTAGAACCATCAAACAGAAATATCTTTGATCGCTCGATTTATTTTCGGTCAGTTGCTTTCACAATGACGACGATCAAAACGATTACAACGATCAAATAAAGTTATGGGTGTCGCTTCACGGCAAGTGTCGGGTGTAACCTCCAAAATTTCGAAAAAATGCATTTGGAAAATTCGTGCTGATATTACACTATGGTAAAATGTAATGTTGGCATTTTGTCAAAATCCATTCCGGCTAATAAGCACATGAAATTCGGGAAAATTTATATGACACCTTACAATGTTACCTCTAGTCACAATGTATTTTCGTGAGCATTTGACACGTATTGCACTTAGATACTACTAGATACTACGTTTAATGCTGGCTATAAGCCAACTGTTAGTTGGAAAAAGATCTGGCCATTACAGTTTATGGCCAAGTATTCTCTTTAGCCACACGTTCCCTTTATTACGCATTTTTGAGTGTTACCTCTCATGATGAGATTAACCAAGGTTTCGTCCACTTCCAAATATTTAGTGATCAAATCCATCTGGAATGTTTGAGATGTAAAGGGCAAGAAAAGTTTTCAAATGGTCTGGCAAAAATGTCACTGTAGTCTTGTTTTATACTGCATTAGACCTATTTTGGCTGAAAATCGAATTAATTTATTAGCTCTTTCATCTTAGTGGCAAACGTAAAAGGACTTTTTCAAGTTGTGACGCAGCTTGTGTTCTCTTAAAAGCTACCCACGTAATCAACGATAACTTGGGGACCCGCACTACAAAAATAGTATCAAGAGTTTCCCCGGTAACCTATCCGTAAATTAACTGTCGGGTAAAAATGTTCACATATAGTTTTGGAATTCACAAAAAAATATACGCTACAGATTTCTCAAACTTTTACAACAATTGCAGATTGTGCTATCGAATTGCATGTGGAATAAAAAAGGTGGATCACTGTGGAGTCTATTAGGTACAGAAAATGATCAAATCGTTTCGTGCTGGTAATAGCTCCAAACTTTTCATAAAGCTTCCTTAAGGCTGATTTTCACTGGATGTAAAAAGTCGTGATCACGTAATTTGTAAAAGGGTACTAAACTGGTTTGAGCGTTTGGCTTTCAATTCGACAAAGCTCTTCTGCTCAGTCATACGGCCAATTCCGAATGTTTAGTACACAACTGATGATCCCACATCCGACTTAAACTGGGCTCGGTTGTTCAAAGGACGATTACCGCTAACCCTGGGTTAAAATTTAATCGGCTCCTTTATTAGACATGTTCTGTTTGATGACTTTAGTTAAAACTTTCTAGGATGAAACCTTTCTAAACTTATATGATATATGAACAGAAAACTTTGAACATTCTTTCCTACATTAGCAGTATTTTGTCCACAAAGTTTTCACTGATCCTGGATTAAGTTAATCGCCCATTGAGCAACCCGGCCCAGATGGTAACATTTACGGTCATACAATCACACTATTGTTCCATGGGAAAGGACTGAAACGAAAAAGCTCGGGATAGCTTCAAAATACGTGAATATTTAAAAAATTGGCCCTATGCGTGTAATAAGGCCCACTAAATGTTTTTAATAATTAACAATTAGATAAGTGTCTGGTTTCACTATGGTCAGCTTGATTTACTCCTTAGGCCTTAATAAGTAACTTCTTAGGCTGTGAACAAACCAAAATGAGAAACGCTTCTGCCAAATCAAATGTAATCTTCATAAGCTAGTTACTTGCTCTGTTACGTCATAATTCGAACAAGCGCTCATGTTAGATAGCGATTTTGTCGAATCACGATAACACCGCCCGCGTCTGTACAAATGTGAGATTTTTGGATGTTTGCTTCGGTACATTTCTTTTAAAATAGGTAATTAAATTATGCAGAGTAAGCTCAACAACATATCTAATTTTTGCAATACTATTGCAAAAAGCCTACCTTGACAACTTGCCCTGTTATCGTGATATTTTATTTTTTAGAGGATTATCTAACCTCATACCAATTTTCAGAAAAATTCACCGAAGAAATCCAAAGATAATGTGTTTCAAATGTGATGATCGTAAAAACATGCCGATGTTCCAACGCTATTATTACGATCTTAATATTCGAAAATTTCACAATTCGACAATTATCTCATGTTTATGATGCTTCTTTTACAGTTTGACAAACTTTATGCCGAACTTATGTCTATAAATGGAGGCCGTATTAATTGCATCCTTTAAAGACAGAAACTGTAGGGAGCCACCTTAAAAGCCTTTAAAAATATCATATAATATTTGAAGATTATTATTAAATCAAACCATTTGGTTATTAGACTCGATGCTTCTTAACGAAGCAATTGTTTCAATAGCATCTGACTTTGCAGGTTAGTAGGTTCCTTAAGATGACTCAGTCTCAAACGTCAACCAGAAACATTTTAACAATTTGTTTCAAGTAACGTGACGTGATAGTGATCATTAACATGTGACTGGTTGGAACGAGGCATAAGTTCCACTTAGCCCAAAGAGCTGAAAACAGAGGGGAGCAAGGGTTTTGATTATTGTGCCGCTGGGATTTTAGCGACCTTCTATATATTTATATAATTTCGGAGCGTATCTTTCTCTTAAAATACAAATTAAATGAAATTTTAGTGAGGCTGTCTTTGGCAGTACATCTTGTGTGAACCTGAACTTGAAGCAACTCAGAAGATATGTCAAGGGCCCATTAAGTTCAAATCCTCAGAATATTTTCCCGAGCCAGTGATCGGGATCGAACTTTGGCTAGCAGATGACTAGCGAGACCCTCTAACCTGCTGCTCCACTAGAAATCAAACGTCACGGTTTGACCCGACCCCCCGTCTCGGGCTCAGAAGCTATCCTTTAAAGACGCAACGTTTGGAAAAAAAGTGACATTGCCTCCGCCATGAAAAACGCGTTCCACTTTCTCGCTCGACATTTTGCACCTGCCAATATTAGCCAATCGATTCTAAAGCTAAATTTCCGTGGGCGACTGTTTCCTTTTGTCTTGGGTAATCTCTAGTGGAACCAAGTTGAAAACTATTCAATTTAACAATAAAGCAGTCGTCCCATCGAAATATAGCATAAAACCGGTTTTCCACTCGGCGGAAGTTTCCGCACGGAGTGGAATTTTTCTTTGTCCTTTTTAAATTCATTCCACCTCGGAGATCACGGAAGAAAGAAAAATTCTGTTTTGTGCAGAAAATTCCGCTTGGTAGAAAACGGGCATAAGAACGACACCGCCCGTGCGATTTCTTATACCCAGTAAAACTCCGCATTAAGAATGTGATTGTGCATTAAACACCGGCAATTTTGTTAATTCAAATATTGCATCAAATGCCCTTCCGACTGAGGTGAGGTCATTTTATTTTCTTTCAGCAGATAGTGAATAGTAGAGTAGCTGATTTAGTTTATGATATAAAAATGGGATAGTGCGTGGGCGGTATTAAAGAACGTAGAAAGTTGAAAGGTTGGTAGACTGCCAAACTATTGTTGAAAAATTCTAACTTTGGGAACGAAGTCCCTTCGTCAGAGAGTGAAACATGTTTTACAGAACAAGTCTCACTCTCTGACGAATGGCCATTGCTTGAAACGTTGGTATTTTTCAACAATAGTTCGGAAGTCTACCAACCTTTTAACGTTCTACGATGAAATTTACAGATTTGTGAAGTAAAATGAGATGTTTATACTAAAATTGGCCATTGTTATTTTATTTCTATTCAGGTCGGGTCCATTCTTCAATGTTAAGTGGAATTAACTTGGACTCGAAAAGTGTAACAGTTGAGTGGTTTGAAAATGGTGAAACAAAAGGAAAAGAGGTTTGGCAATAATTTATTTAAACTGTCAGGTGTAGAGGTCAAGAAGGGAATAGTAATAGTTTGTGCGGTAAAATTTTCAAAATATGTAGCGTCTTAGATCCCCTTATAGCCCTAGATTATGTCAGTTGTAATAGCATTTTGTCCATTCCAGTCGAACTGGCCCAGGTGCCTCCACCTGAAGGCGGCCGTCATCTGCTGTAAACTAAAGTAAAATTATCAAGCAATAATGTAGCGTGCAATAAGAACAGAACTATGGTAATCATAATAAAGTAGTTGTAATGTTCAAATTAGTTATAACGGTAAGAAGCAATGTACCATGCAGAGGAAAGACATGCCTCTTGAGATTGGTTCCTTGATATTTTATCGCATGTAGGAGCCATTTTAGATTACAACATTATTATTTTGTTGATTGTATTGGTTGATGCATATGACTTTGACATATCGGGAGAAGATGGCGATGGAAGGGTAAATAGTATTGCCAAACTTGAAGGGTACCGAGCTGGGGCGAGGGGTGCGACTGCACATACCTTTTGGACCCAAAATAAATTATAAGCAGTTAAAATTAATGTTGAAATTGAATTTTGTGAGACAAACAGATAATAAAAATTTTCTGAAAAACCGGAACAAACTCAAAGTTTTGGTCAAGCATCGAACAACTCTCGTGTTTGATGGCCTATTAAACGCAAGAGAACCGTTTATCTTAATCTAAAAATGTAAATAGATATAACAAAAAGCACATTTGTAACTAGGTCCATTGATTTGAAAGGCAAATTTCTTGTAATGTTATAGGTTATTTTGTTTTCCCGTTTTGATCTCGAAACGTTTAAATTTCTTTACAAATGAGGTCTTGAACTTGCTTGGGTTTATATCCTGTACATTATAGGGCGTTTGGGGACATTTCATTTCCCAAAGCATTGAACTGTTGGAATATTTAGATCAGTAGCGGATCTAGGATTTTGGTGGAAGGGGTTGATACTCAAGAGGGTGACAAGTAGAGTTCAATATTTTAGCAGACTAAAAGGTGTCTTTGATCTAGGGAAGCCCGTTGGCATGCTTTGCCGGTTAATTTTAATTAATTTTTTTTGCCTAAGTAATAACATTATAGAAATTCACTACACATTAACTGTAAAGCCTAATTTCCACTTGCAGAATTTTCCTCGCGTATTGACTTTTTCTTGTTTCTCATTGGCTCTCGGGAACTTTTTTGTTTCCGAAAGCCCAATGAGGAACAAGAATTAGGCAATGCGCGCGGAAAGTTCCGCAAGTGGAAATTGGGCTTAAGTGGCAAATTTTGCCAGGCGGAAGGGGAAACTTCGCTGAACGAAGGGTGCAATTCTTCGGTCTAGACAATGTGGCGCGCGTGGAAGGTACAGCTTGCAAAAAAAGCCCCTTGGTACGAGGCTGACCTTCTACCTAAATCTGCATATACTTTAGATGGCCATTTTCAGCGTTCTTAAGCCAAAAAATGAGAATGTTTTTAATAGTACTTTAGTCGAAATAAAGCAAAAGTTCTACTTGCTATCGAAATTTTGATTTTCTCACTAACTTTTATGTTAATTCCTTGAAAGTTTGCATGGTGATAGTAGTAGAGTGAATATAGGTTTGTGGAAACACCACAATATTTATTTAAATCACACTGAGCTTTCGACTTGTTGACCCAAGTCATCTTAGACCAATTACCAGCCTTGTTGGTGGCTGGCGTCAGATAAACGAAACCACGTACGACAACTGACGTGGCATGCGTGACGAATTATTCTACTAAGGTATCGTGTAAGGTTCCCGATCGCGATAAACAATGGAATACCGACAACCGTCCCAAGCTAGAAGCGTTGAATCTTCCCATTTGATTTTATGGTCATGCTCCCAAGCGTATTTTGCAACAGCAGATTTTTTAATCTGAGCTTTCGAGCAGCATGATTTATGTTCTTTTAGACAAGTTGAGAGATTTCTCCTGGTCTCACCGATGTAAACCAGCCACATTCACACGATATACTCCCGGAACGGAATGAGCATCTACTCTGTCTTTGCGCCTATCGATATATAAGTACTATTTACAAAATGAGTGGCCGTTCTGTATCGGGGTATACAGTCACGAGGCAAAGCCGAGTGACTGTGT
>JBAHVQ010000268.1:187866-204728 GCA_036872915.1 Nanipora kamurai | reverse complement strand
ATAATAATAATAATAATAATAATAATAAAAATAATAATAGCGTTTATTTAATTACGATTAGTAATACAGCTTAAAACTGATGGGGTCGTGAGCTTAAATATAAAATTAAAGAAAATATGTTAAATTGCAATACAGTTATGAAAGTCTATATACAATTTACAAATTATGAACAAGAGTGCATTAAACCGGACCATTTGATAATGTCCTATTTTCCAAAAAATTTCGGAATTTCCCTGATCAGCCTCGTGTTGTTACTTAATGAGTTCCACAATGTTATAGCTTTATAAGATGAAGTGTTTTTAACCATGTCAGTTTTAGGTTTTGGGAGCGTTAGAGTCATTTTTCGTCGTAGGTTGTATTGTGACGAGTTCTTTATAAATAGTGGTGATAAAGGTGTCGGCAAATGACCATAATACCCTTTGTGAGCGAACATCTACAGCTTGTCTTTGTACATGGTTTCCAGTGATCTCCACCTTGTCTTGGCCATAATTTCTTTGCTAGGCGTGGACCAGCCTAAATTAAAAATTATTTTAGCAGCTCTAACGTGCAATGCTTCTAAATGAGAAAATTTGGTTTTGCCACACGAACCCCAAATTAAGATTCCATATGTTACAGATGGTAGAATAACCCTAAAATAAAAGTCTATTGTTGCCTACCTGGGAAGAAAGTATAGGGATTTCAGTAAATTCAGTTTTTGAGAATAAGATTTAATCAGTTCATTCAAATGCTTGTCCCACTTTAGTTGGTTGTCTATTTCAACACCTAGACCTATAGTAGAGCTAACTTTGTTGATGAGATGGTCTCCTAGCAGTATGGCTTGCTTGGGTCCAATGAACTTCTTCCGATTGAGCAACATGAACTCCGTCTTCCCGGGATGTGGTGTTAAGGCGATTTCTTGTGCACCAGACATACAGTTTGGCAAGGACTCTATTAAGGGTAAATACCGTCATGTCGTAGGTAGGGGCTATAACGTAAAGAGTGGTATCATCCGCGTACATGTGTATTTCCGCCCCACCATCGCCGCCCACGGTTGAGTTTGGCAGGTCGTTGCAAAAGAGGGAAAACAGAGTTGAACCAATTACCGAATAGCAAAAACTCCTCAAGATAAAGTTGTTCTTGCTGGGTTTATCTGCATGCGTACTACCTAACCATGAACCTTTTTTCCTACATTAATAATATCAGAAAATCGTTATTTCGCTTTTTCGTTCAAATGAGGTAATCTTCAAGCATGTAAAGTCAAGATGTAATCTTCTGTTTTCCTTTATTTTTACAGCTCACGATGTGTTTAAGTATCTGAAGAATCCTAAACACAAGAACAAAGACCTTATCATATCGTGTAGTTATTTTGAAATATATGGGGCAAAGGTACTAAAGGTTGCTGTTTAACTTTGAATTAACTATATCACTTAATATACCAAATTTCAGTTACACACACTGGAAGATTAGTCATGGTCTTTGGTATGTTTAAAAGGTCGGAATCCAGAAAAGGGATGGAACTTAGTTTCTCGTCGGCCACAAAGTTTAACAAAGTGTAACGTGAAATCAAACCGTGCCCTAAACTCTTTCTTTAACCCGTTGTCCGGGAAAATTCTAACCCTAGTCAGGTAATAATAGACAAAAACACCTCTGAAGTGACAACATTAAGCCGAAAGATCAAAATTATACCTTCAGCTAAGGCTCAAATCTACGATGTTGCCGTTACTTCAAACACACAATTGCATTCGGCAGCTTTACCCGATGAATTAGCAAACAATATTTGATAATCTTTTTCCTAATCAGGAATAATACATAGCTCGAGCTTAGGCCACTTTCTGGATTCGATTTTTTTGAGTAATCTGAAGAGCCATAACACTGTGTAATCGAAGTCTTCATAAATGTGCTCCAAATCAAGTGAATTTTGTTATTAAAGTAAATTGCATACAAAGATTGACGTTCGTCGAATGATGTGATAAATCTTAAGTTAGCATCAAACTGAGATAAATTTTTTGGTTGTTGTTTTCATTATTTCTATAAAATCTTGCCCCTTGTTGATACAGGAAGTTGGTGGATCGTGGTAATTTTATAAATTACTAGAGTTTCTAGGATTAAACTAAGTTCAATACTTTCTAGGTTTTTGATCTACTAAACAAGAAACGAAAATTGAGAGTTTTAGAAGATGGTAATCAACAAGTTCAAGTAAGCAGAATTATGTTAGTAAGAGTTATTATTAAAGTATCTGTTACCGTCTGTTCAACATAGCTGTTTTAGACGACTAGTGGACGTTCGTCAAGCTCGTCATCTCAGAAAAACGATTTCTGAGCCCTAGACGGGAGCCCTTCTGATGACCGGTCCAACACTCTAACCATTGAGCTACCACGACTCAGATGGTGAGCTAGGGTGCAGGTTCGTCATATGTACTGCCTAAATGGAAGTCACAATATGATAATGATGGAAATACTTAACACTGAACACAAAGTTGGTTCATATGGGAGCTTGGAAATATCAGACTAGTGGACGTTTGTCAAGCTCGTTATCTCAGAAAAACGATTTCTGAGCCCTAGACGGGAATCGTGGTAGCTCAATGGTTAGAGCGTCTCACTGGTCATGCCTCACTGGTCATGGCTCACTGGTCGAGCTTGACGAACGTCCACTAGTTGTCTGATATTTCCAAGCTCCCACATGAACCAAATTATCAGCATTAAGTTTCAGCATTAATTTCAGCATTAATTTCAGCATTAAGTATAACTGCTTTAATTCATCTTTAGACAGGTAGTTAGTATTCCCACCTGAGTCCGCTCCGGTAAAAGTTCCCTTTCCTGTCCACATTAGCATATATTTCCGCTCTACAACCGTTACTGTCTTTTGAAAGCTGAATACAAATGTTGTTCATGTATGAGCTTGGAGTATATCAGACGACCAGCTTGACGAATGTTCCTTGGTCGTCCATTACTGTCTTTTGTTACAAACTTGTCCATTCACTACACATAGTGAGGGTTTGGTATTACTTGTTTGTTGTTTTACTTTTTACAAGTTTTATTGGGTTTTTTCCTCTTTCTTTTAAAGGTTTGTGACTTACAGGAGACTATTGTTAATGCTGTGGAAGATGTTTTGAAGTTAATTGAGATAGGCAATCGACTCCGGTACATTTTCATAGATTTTGACGTGAAGATTTCGTTGTTATGTGTGATCTCTATAGACTGTGTTCATTTTTGATAATAGTAAAAGCTACTTTTTGTTAGTCTGTTCATTTTCAAGAATAATTTCATTTATGTGAACCCATTTCAGGACATCTGGTCAAACGTCAGCAAATCAGAATTCGTCTAGATCTCATGCAGTTTTTCAAATTGTATTACGGAAAAGGTAATAAACATGAATTAGGAATGTGAGAATGATCGTGCCTAAAGTGGGAGTTGGATTCTATCTTTTTTTTGCCAATTTTAGGGGACCTATGAAAGGTGGAGCTGGAGGTCAAATTTACGGCAAATTTTCTTTAATTGACCTTGCTGGTTAGTTAATTAAAAATAATATTTAAGTTTTTTGTAAGCTGTTCTGCAGCAATAATATGCAAGCTATTCTTACAACACTTTGTAATTCATGGAAGAAAAACGTTTCCATGGAAGACGAACTTTAGATCATGGAAGTCGGTCGTGTCGCCAGAAAAACAAGTTTTGCATACCAGTCGTAAGCCGCGTGAAGAGAGAAGCAATGAGCCTTGCACTTCCCACCCCCCCGACCATGACGCGAAACTCTGAGTCGTAACGAACGACTTTTAAGCGACGTTTGTTCACCATACACTTAATAAAATAAAAAATAATTTTATTATTTCTAATCTTGAGATTTCGGGGAGTTCCCCTTACATAAACATATGTATTAGTTATGATAAAATTGCATACAAACGTTCAGGTGTATCTGTGATACTCATTAATTTACCAGTTAAAGGTGAACGAGAAACTTATGTGAATCAAATTCTCGAATCACATTCAGTACTACCAGTTAAACATTTCTTTTTGTTTTTTTGCTTTTATCTTTACGAAGTACCAACTTTAGTGACCTGTGTTAGTGCTGGTATATTGCTATACAATTTCTATGGAAAAAATACAAAACAAACCTCGACCTCAACTTCCTTAGCATTCTGCAGAAATTAGACGTTGTATTCGTCTGATAGCTGCTTATGTTCTTATTTCCCTCTTGTGAAGAAACAGTTGATTTTGATCAGGGTACATTCATTTGGTAACTTGTAATGAATACAAATTAATTTTTAGGGGCGTTGCGACTCTTTTACACACACTGTATTTGGGGTACAGAAATGTGTACTGTATCACGTATTAAGTGTAATAAAACCCCAATTTCAGTAATTAATCTCTTGATTCCAGGAAATGAAAGAGGTGCTGATACCTCAAATGCTGATCGACAGACAAGACTGGAAGGGGCGGAGATAAACAAGAGTCTGCTGGCTTTAAAAGTAAATGCAGTGTTTTTTAATTAATTTACTAAAGAAATGAAAGCAAAACCTGCAAATTTTTCGATCAAATGCATCGCCTCTTTGTTCTCACAGGATTCTTTCCTTCTTCCATTCTTTCTTTCATTCATTCAAGTCTATCTTTAGGAGAAATACTTTATATCATGTTTCTCTAATAATGTCTTTCCGCCAACATTATAAAACTCTTTTCCATCATCAAACTGCGCTAACTTTGGATTTTCCCCAAAACGATCCTTAAACTTATCCAGTAACCCTGTCACAGCTTTAGTTGTATTGTTTCTGTCTTTTCTATTAAACTGGTATAACAAAGGCATAACTACTAAAAATTTCAACAGCTGTTAATATCCACTAATAACCTTTATTTTGGTTCTTATACTTACCCATATCAACAAGGTCCATTTAAACCTGTTAACCCAGGTAAATAAAAACTTTTATCTGAACTTTTGTCTTCTTACAATTGGTTTGTATCTGGTGTATGTGTCCTGTGATTTTCATCCATCTTCTAATGCTTTCTCGTATAATCTCTCTGATGATTGGTAACCAATGTTTGGATGATAATAGACATCTCTCAATCAGAAACATATAAATTACATGACATATAACCCCAATAGTTTATAGGATTATCACTTTTATCTGTAATATTGAACACAATAACTCCTTTGTCTATATGAACCTTTGTCTTTCAATGTCATGAAGATGCTGGGCACTACCTTCCAAAGACTGCTCTTTGGTATTCCAACTGTTAACGACGTACCTGACTTGTTTCCAACATTATTTAAATTGTTGCGTTTTTTAACATTGCAATTGATCTTAATGAATTCTAATCCAACGTTGATATTAACACGTCTCTCCGACTCTCTGTCGTTTCCTTATCAATTATTCTATCACCATTTACCAAATTAACCCAGCAATTCACAAGCTTTTTTAGACAGCTCCAAATTGTTTGAAGTATCACCATTATCTATTTCACATGTACCATCGTATTTGCTTGCTATTAGTTATATTTTGCTGTTCACACTCTTTCACTCTTACTCTTTATCAAATCAAATGCCCAATAACCATTACTAAAAGATATTGTCCTTATAACATATCCATAACGATTTGATCAGTGTAAGAAACTCTTATATTGTCCTTTGATACATTATTGTAATTCCAAAACATGATCGCTTTCTTTACCATAATGTATGGCTCTCTACTTGTTAATATTAATGACTTTTGTAAACTTATTTCTTTTGACCATCCTTTTATAAGAACAGTCATTTCTTCATTTATATATTATAAGATATATTATAATGAATCAGGGAGAAATATTAAGGCGCTGTTTTGGTAATAATTACGATAAGGCTATGAAAAATATAACAGAACAAAGATCAAAACTGAAGGATCTCTTTATTAAAATATACTCTAATGCTGATTTATTAAAATTTAATTTTCAAGTAAATCTAAAACAAAGTTGGGAGTTGAAGAGCACTGCAGTATATTTCGAAAACAACGGCATAATTAGCTCAGACATCACAAGTGATACATTCTTACTTCTTGATTTCAAGGTGTCTGACACTAAAAGTTGATTACTTAACAATTTATCCAAATTACTCCAAGAGCGTCTACAGGTCAAACTAGTATCTGAGGTGGCTTACGATAATTCAGGAGAATCCTATTTTGAGCTTTACAAGGGCCTCTTTAAAACAGAAAGCGAACGGGGACAAATGATTTAATGTGGAATTGCCAACGAAAACACCAGAAAGTTTATCTCAATGACGATTCTGTGGCGAATACTGGCACCACTCAAAAAGTAAGTCATGGATTGATGTACTCAATCTGTTCATCCAAGCAAAAACTATGCTTTGACAAATTTTACGCGATCATGGTTTGTATCCACCATATTCCATGAATAGTGGAATCCAATATATCATCCCTTTACCATCAGCATCCAGTTTCATGGTTAAACAATCATCACAAACACAGGGTATATATAGTTTGAAAAATGTCGAGTTGGAATATGAAACCGTCGAAAACATGGATTTATATAATGAAGTATCATCTCTATATAGTACCGGCCGAAGTCAGCCATATGAACATTGCACCTTGATCAAAACCGTAAAATGAGATAAAGACGCCACAGTTCGTAATGAAAACATAAATTTACCAAGAAAATCAGTGAAGGCAGTAGTCTTATTATTTACTAATAACACCAGGACTGATAGAGATTAGTTTATCGAAATATCCAAAAGGTCAAAATAACAGTAAAGGACATCCCGAATGTTGTATACAGACAAGGAATAACATTAAACAGACTGTGAGATGAAGCCAATAGATTGTTTGGATCAAAAAATGAATACGATCAATTTATGAGCATACCAATCTTCTATAAAGACAAATTCGCCCTCTGCATCTATCTGAGAGCTTTCCATGATAACATCGTCATTTTTAACGGTAAAAATATTAAAAACGCAATTCGGCGTTTTGAAAATTACCAAAAAAAGCCTTTTGTGCAAATGTAAAGTGTCGCATTTGTGTACTGTCTGACTGTTTAGCGAACTTCAACAACGATTTACAGTCAATCCAGTACTAATTATTGAGTATTATATGTCGAATCACCGTTTAATATGGTCATAGTAAGTATGACACCTCGTGGTAAAACCAGATACCTCTTAGACTACTTGAAAAAGATTATTTGAAACACTCCTACTATATTATTTTAATTTGTCCTATATTCGAATGGAACAAGACATACCAGGAATGGAATTTTAAAAGCGACGCCGATTTTATAGTCGTGCAATCTGATCAGGACCAAGTGGAAATATTAAAACACGCGTCAGATGTATTCAAGGGAACAAATAGCCTAATTATGTTGGATGACTGCGCGAGTAGCCAGATGTCAAAAACAGAACAATTGAACTAGTAAAACTAGCCTTTAGTGCCCGACATTTTAATTTATCAACCATTTCTATTACCTAGAGCTAACATCAACTGCAAAGCCTTGGAGGGCGAACATTAGTAAACTAGCCACATTTCATAATCCAGACAAACGATACGAAAGCCAGAACGTGATTATTTAAATGGAGTTAATAAACCGCAGATAAATTACATAATCAATAAATTAAAAAATAACAAATACGCAAGATTAGAGATCTCGTTAAGGCATCCGTATAATCCCAATAATTATTCTGCAGAATTTAAACACGTGTCAATATGTAAGTAATGCCAAACCGCAAAACTGAATTATTTGATGATATTAATGATTTGGTAGAAGAACTTGAAAATGCAAATGAAGAGATAAAAAATATAGATAATTCTTATGAAACAAAACCAGAAAAACCAACTGATGACGATACTGATAAATAATAGCAGAATTAATACGACTGGCTGAAGATGGTGAGTTAGATCAATCAGTTAAATACATTCAAACGCACCTTCTAAAATCATTAATACACTTTATCATGAATACGAAGAAAGACGAATGCAAAAAGCAAACAAATTTCTAACTGATTTGGTAATTTCAAAATTTAGCGACCAAGTCGTTTGGTTAAATGCTATCGAATCAGCGGGGAAAAAATGGAAAAAGAATTTTAAAAAATGAATTATTAAAAAGGGATATTCAAAATATAGTGTCTTATATTAGTCCATATTTACCATATCTTGGTATACTTTCAGGAGGTGTAACTGTTGGAAAGCATGTATCTTATCATATGTACAATAAAGTATCAGCCGCTAAAGGTCCAAAACTAGAATATGAGGCTGCACAACAATAGTATGAACTTAATTGAAAAAAATATAAACTTAATTAATAGGTCCCGCTCTGTGAAAACCGCAGAGTAGAATCATCTGGTGTAAAAAAATGCTGCACTGCAAAAATGACCTGGTACTACCATGTTGTATCCACCCGAAAAAACATAATATAGGAGTGTGAATTTTTGAACACTTTTTTTTAATGTGGATTTTTGACCTAAATTTGAAACATGGATTTTGACCACTTTTTTTCAACATGTGATTTTGAGTACTCTTTTGCTTCACCAAAAAGAAGCCATAATTTTTTTAAAATTAGGGTGAGTTTTGGCCATGACAGCTCCAGTAGTGAATTTCTTAATGTTAGACTGCTTGCTGTCGTTAACACAACTTAAGAAACCTCATTTTTAAAATTTTGTATTAAGCTTATGAATTCTGTTTGCCTTTGTCTAGGAGTGTATCCGAGCACTTGGCAAGAAAGGAGTCCATCTTCCTTTCAGAGCAAGTAAATTAACTCAGGTAATGGAACGTAGACTAATCGAACGTAAAGTGCACTAATGGTTATACTTGCGGTGTAAATACAAAGGTGTGGCACCACAAGGACATTAGGTGACCACAGTGTTATACTTAGTTATCTGGTCAACTCATAATATGGCAACCGAAATTTCCTTTGTCATTATTTACGTAGGTTCTCAAAGATTCTTTTATCGGAGAAAATTCGAAGACTTGTATGGTAGGCGGTAAATATATCCGTACATTTCAGGGACGTGGGAGCGAAAATGTAGGTTTGACGTCAACTTTCTTTCTTTTTAGATTGCAACGGTGTCTCCTGGGATGAACTGTTGTGAACATTCCCTCAATACACTACGCTACGCAGATAGGTACGAATCTACTACCCGATTTTATAGTGTGAAAACTTCAGGCCCAGTGGAGTAACAATAAAATTACCAGATATTGATCTTCATATTCCTCCTTTTTGGTTGGCTCAAATCACGCGAGTGTCGTAAACTCTGAATATTCGCACGTACAAACGCGCCCAGGAATTGTACAACGACTATTGGCTCACAGATTTCTTCTAGTTTGACATCCCTGAGTGATTTACGTACAACGTCACACAGCTCGCATTTTGTAAATATCAAATTAGCGATCCAAAGTTCTTTGTTCCGTTTGTTTTCTTGACTGATTTTGTTTTGAAAAGTCTGCTTAAGGACGGCTGAAATTCGAATTCGTGCAAGACCTGTTTAATGGTCGGACGCCCTGCCAGCTGGGCGGTTGAGCCAATCCACTAAAATAGACCATGGGAAGATGATCTAGACTGCAACTTAATGTAAACATTCATAACTCCGAAAGTCTCTTCATTCATAACTCCGAAAATCGATAACATACAGTCGAACCTCTCCTTACGGGCACCTCTCTATTACGGACAGTTTTCCATGTCCCGACAAAATTCAAACATATTTTCATGTTTTGACATTGATTACGCAATGTTGGAGTGGTTCAGAACGGCTAGAAGTAAGAACATTCCAGTGTCGGGACCCATGTTAAAGGGGAAAGCCGTTGCTGTAGCCGCTCAAATGGGTCTGGAGAAAGAGTTTAAGGCTTCAAATGGATGTCTGGAGAAATTTTAGACCCGATACAAAATTACGGACATGACTATCATCGGCAAATCGGGAGAAGTGCGCGAGGAAACAGTTGAGTCCTGGAAAGAGCGTTTACCACAAATACTCGCAGGGTATAGCCCCAAAGACATTTTAAACTTGGACGAGACGGGAAAATTTTATCGCGCGTTACCAAACAAGTCTCTTTCTGAGACAGCAAAGCAGTGCAACGGTAGCAAGAAGTCTAAGAATAGGATAACATGTGCGTTCTTGGTAAATCTCGCAGTTTCATTCAACAAGCTGCTAATCTTCTGTTAGCAGCAGCAAGTCGACGAGCTAACAATGGAGTAGAGATTGCCACTGGGTTCAGTGATCATTTCTCACTATCTGTATAAACTAGGTTGCTTGGTGTACTCACTTGAAGTGCAATAGATGGTTTCACCTTTTTTTAACGTCAGGCGTTGTTTACGTATGACGCTTTACTCCTTGGTTGAAGACCTAGTTGAAGGTCTTGAAATAACGGAGGGAAAAGTTCTACATTTGCATCAAAATCAGTAAATGTTTAATCAGCAACGTGTGTATTCTCGGATCATGACTTCCTATCGCAGGTCCTTCGATCATTCATCAATTTGACGTCCTGCTTGTGGGGTAATCTGCTAACCAAAAAGTGAGAAACCTGAATAAATCGAAATAGAAGTTTTCTGCCGATTAAACTAAAACAAGTATGTATTAACAAAAACCAACTTCTTAAGAAATTTTTGCAAAAAGCTCAAAAAATTCGAAATTGTTAAACTTCCTGACTGGGAGAGAAGAGAAGAAGCGACGTATTACCTGAACTTTCCTGGTCCAGATGGTATTTTATTTACACTAAGTTTTACTCGGAACTAGTTCAAGAAGAGTACGGCTATGCTTCTTTGAGAGACGGAAATGGAGGTTTTCTGGTCCAATGACACGTTGAATAAAGGTGTTAACTGTGCCATATTTTTTGCAAGTAGTATTCTCTGTTTGCAGCAGTGTCGTTGTATTTTTCAGGGTTAAAGAACTTGGCCCGGATAGTAAGAAAGGCGTCGAAGACTTCGTTGCACTTGATGATACACCAGAAATGTTATCCCCTATCATGTCCAGTGGGGAAGCAAGAGTAAATAACGCTGATTTGGCATTACTCTGTACACATAGCGTGAGTAGGCTTCGCAAAATAAACTTAACTTCACCATAACAATGACATAATAGTAGAGTGCTACGTCGGCAGTATTGAACGACTTATAAAAAACCAAAAGGGTTGCGAAACTGCCGAAATTTAGGCGTAGAAAAACTGACGTTTCGAGCGAAGGCCTTTCGTTGGAGTGAAACATTTCACTCGCGTCCTTTTTCTACTCCTAATTTCCGGCAGTCTCCCAACCCTTTTGGTTTTCTTTAACTTTATTTAAACGTTCTGTTGACGTTTTAATGTGAGTTGAGTGGAAGTTTAGGTTTAACCTTTATGCCGTCTAAGACTGTAGTGATTCTATATATATATATATAGATAATAGATCATGATTTATTATCTAGCTCTCAGAGGCTAAATGTAAACGAATTGTTGTGGCTAATTCGCCAAAAATTTGGCCTCTTAGCCATTACTCATTTGGTTGGCTTGCACAGGAAAGCGTTTATTTTTGGGTTTTTTTGGGTTTTGTGTTAGTCTTTTTTAATATCAAAGAATGGTACTTGATCGTACAGACCCGCATAGATCTCACTTTCCGCTAATACAATAGAACCCCGCTAACTCGAACTCTCAAGCGAAGTGAATAATTGTTCGAGTTAGCGAGGGTTCGAGTTAAGCGGAGTCGGTGTTGTAGTTATTTCCTATGTTAATAATTAATAAAGTAGTCATTAATTAAAGTAATAAGGTAAAGTTTATTATTCATCACATCTGAGCCATTAAAGTGCAATTTTAACACTTTACAAAGTTTGGACTACACTATCTTTGACTACAGTTAACTAAGTTATTAAAAAGTACCTATCGCAGTGTTTGCGCGAAGTTTACTTCCCACGTAAAGAAAAAAAGTGTTGGACGCTTTGCTAAAACGATCTTTTACTTTCTGCCAGCGGATACTCATGGTTCGTGCAGCGTCATCATTAAAGGCAAGGCTGTTAACTTGGGTGACGGAGAAGGCATGCAGTTCCATGTCGACTAAAGTTGTCTGGACAGGCAGAATATGTAAAGATTTTATAAAACGAACTGGCTAAGCTTGATCATTAATGATCGACGAAACTTGTTGAACCTTTTATTTCTTTATGCAGTACACTTAAGTAACGTTTATATGTATTATGTACCGATTAAATTGTTGTTGTCGGAATAGAAGTCCAGGCTTCCGACTTGTCAAATTGTGCTACATTGTAAGTTGTGCTACGAGGTTTGCTGATTTATGTCTCGAAAAAAACTCGTCTTGCGTTCGAGTTAGCCGGTTAAATTTGATCCAGAATCCTGGAGAAATGAGATTTAGTTCGAATTAGCGGGGAGTTTGAGTTAGCGAGGTTCTACTGTAGATCTTGAACATTTGACCACTGTTTACTCGTCTATTAGTCCGTATGTCCTTCTTATCTGTCTGTCTATCCCTCTGTCCATCTGCCTGCCCTTATGTGCATATTTCGGTCTGTGGTGTCTCTCAGTCAGTCTGTCAGCCTTTCTTGCTGCTCATTTTATCAGTTTTGTTGTTTTTAAGCGTATATTTCGGAGCGAAAGCCCTCTTTATGATGCAGCTGAGGCCTGTTGCAGAAACGTAATGTCTGTTCTTATACTAGACAAACTGTATATAACATAGTCATAGTCTTTCGCTAGACACCAATCGCTTGTTTCTACCTGGATGGTGTCAACCAAGATATTTCGGTACAGACTCTGTCAATTGAGGGAAAGATGTATTGAGAGTGTCAATCTTGTTGTCCTTTTTCTTGCCGTTGGTTTTTGGTAATTTATTCACGTGTTGATCAGAAATGTCTGTAGCTCTTTTGGATTTCTCTTTGTTTTTTAACGGTCTTCGGGACTTGTAGAATGGGACTTTGAGAGCTTACCATCCAATTCTGGTCTTATTCCATTGCAGGGATCTGGAGATACCGATCAAAACGAACTATACACATTCCATGAAGCGGTTTCTCAGTTACAAGATGCTGAGGAACAGTTGGTGGAATGTCATAAGAAGAGTGTCGAGGTATCAAAAATTATTAAAATTTACTTACATGTACCTAAGTCATTTATACTTTGTATTTTATTTCGTTATGCAGGAAACAAAGTTACTGTTAGAACAAGAGGAAACGCTTCTAGGAAAAGTCGATGATGTCGATTCTGATTTGGAACGTAAGTACAAACGTGATGTACGTAAAATGTGATTCGGTTGTAGACAATTTGTGTTAATCCAATCTAACCCGGTTTAAGAATTTGATCAGAAGTTTTATTTCAGTGCCTAGTTGACTAGTTGAATTTAGATTTCCCACAATAAACCTAATAAAGCTAATTTCCAAGACCTAGGCATGTATCTGTTTATTTCACTTATCCTCGCGATGAAAATGGAAGACGAATGGTCACATCATTTACTAATGACCTAACCCGCCCAAGAAACCCGACTATCTGGCGAATTATCCCCCAGAACTCCTGTAAAATCGCAATGAGCGCACAAAGGTCCGTGGATACATGATTCCGAAAACTGTTAAAATGGCCCGTTTCCGTGCATTTGTGTCCAATGAAAGAAAAGCTCTTGTTAGTGACGTGTAGTAATCATTCACCTGTTTCAGAGTATGTCCAACGTCTCGACGTCATTTTAAAACAGAAGATTGAAAACTTTACAAGTCTCAGAGGTAAGACGATTTAATTGGGTAGTCTTCTCTCGTAAAGAACTGTGTCATGTTTGTAAATGTTGTTACTAATTAATAGGTTTTTTTTTATCTACAGAGCGGGTGCAACAATTTAAGAGTCGACTCGAGCAGGAAGAGATGGCAAGCAAGCATATCCATAGATTACCTTATGTTTAAAAACAACTAAGAGTCAAATTTGAGTTGAGAAAATATTTATCTATAAAAATATCTATTGAAAAAATAATTATAATATATTAATACTATTTAGTGCAAACTGTAAATAAGATTGTCTGTTAAATTATGTGTTCAGTGAAAAATGGGGAGATCTAATTAATCACGACGTGTTGCAGTTGCGAACGTTTTTGACTCGTACTGAGTTACAAAGGATGTAGAACTATATGTTTATATGAATTAAATTTTATTGTTCAAAACAGTACCGATCTTCGAACTTACGTCTTTCAAAAGATAAATCGTAATATACACCATAATCATAAATCGCGCCTTGTAAATGAAATTCAAATGAATTTTTGCTCTGAAACGAGGCTAAAAGGCTTAATTTGGAACGTTTGACCTCGCATACCACAGTCCACGTAAGTTTCCCTTCTCCTGCTGAATAATAACCTTGTTAATAAGGAAATTATAAGTTTATAATTCAAGCGTCACGTAGACATGAAACGATTAAAAAATAGCGTGAGCTTGGTAACTAAATTGTTGTTGTTGTTTGTCAAGTTTAAGTTGGACAGAACATCCAAACATAGTAGTGCATATGGTTACTGTTGTTGGTGGAGGTATTAGAGTATTGTTTCCACTCTATAAATTGATGGGCATACAAGAGGATGTGAAAGAAAATCGTTCATATCTTATTTCCGTAACAGGAAACAAATATGTAAGCTAAACCATATTGTGCGGAATGCGCAGAGAATTAGTTGCGGTGTTCCATGGGGGTCAAATCTTGGTCCACTATACTTTCTCGTTTGTATAAACGATCTGCCTAACTGTGTGCAAACGACAAATTCCTCCATGTTCGCGGATGACACAAACATGTCTTCTCACTGCTTATCATCTGGGGATATTGGGGTTAGGGTAAATTCTGACTTAGACAACAAGTAATGAAAAGGTATGAATAACGACAAGAACTGAATTCATGATTGTCGGATTAAGGCAGCGTGTAGAACATATCGATATAAGCCCAGAGATAAACATTTGAGATCATAACATTCGAAGGATCTGTGACAAAACAGTTGTTGGTGTAATTATAGATGAGTAATTAACATGGACCAAATACTACGAGAAACGTAAAAAATCTCCAATGGCTTGGCACTGTTAAGAGAGGGTAAAGCTTTTTGTATCAATACTGTAGATGTACTCATAACCATGTAGAATTCACTTGTACTTTCCCACTTCAATTATTGCTCCACAGTACTATTTGGCATAATGGTAATGTAACCCATATCAATAAATTGCTCAAACTGCAAAAGAGAACCGCAAGTGTAATAGCTAACTACAGCACTGGATTTTCCGAAATATTTGAAAAACGCAAGTGGAAGCCATTAAAAGCTAATTTAGATCTGCGCGAATGTACTGTGACCTGCAATGACCTAAAAAGGTATTGCCCAGACTACTTAACGCAGTTATTTCGTATCTCGAACAATAACAATTACCAACTATAGTATATAGCAATACCTTATTACTCACCTGATCTAATCCTGAAACAAACTTTTCCTATCAAGGTTTTCATATCGAGGGGTTGCGTTCTGGAACAAAATACTCTAGGTGAACCCTTAGAACAATCAATTGCCTCCTTTCAATCCTCATTGTAAACCTTTGTTGATTTTTAATACACTTATACGTTTCAGTTCTTAGTAAGGTATATGCTGTATAATAGATAAAACATGAGCAGCCGAGCTGTATCTGATTTACAAGGCAAGCTACAAGCGAACCGTAGTAGATCAGATAGAGCTCGTATGCGAATGCTTTATCTTACTTATCAAACGGACGCATCTGAATAGCCATGTTTTCAAGTTATTTTTCAAGTTGGAGTGATTTTAGCTAAGAAAATTGAGCAAAAAGTTTATGAAAATCAGGACGATGCTGTATCCGATTTACAGATATTGATTAAACCTTCATTTCTTTTGAATTTTCCTCATGAATTATTAATGAGTTTGATAAATAATTTGTAATAGTTATTCATTAGGATCGGTTATTTGGAAACATGAATAAAAAACTTCATGATCTAATGATTAAAGTATTTGTATATGTGTATTTCTCTTGAAATTTCTGTGACACACGGTCCTTTCAACACGACGTTTTAAAATAAAAGGCTACCGTGGTAAAATATGTTTAAATACTGTAGTAATAATAATGATATAGTGATAATGATAATGGTAATAACAATAGTAATAATAATGATAGTGATAATGATAATAATAGTAATAACAGTAATAATAATAAACCTATTTTTGCGACATTCATTTTGCTCACGCACTGTACTTTTTCATAACCTTGTTTATCCATAGTCTCATGAATTTTTCCACAGTTGTTGCTTCCTTATCTGCTGTTCTACATCTGTTGGTTACGAATTCTCCTGTGCTGTTTTCTTTTACACTATCTTTGCAACTGCATCATCAGTTTTCTCTAACACCCTCCCAACGTCAAAATACGACTGCTTTCTTCCAACATCAACTTACGAAATCCAACATATATTGTGTTATTTTTTTTGTCAGAATGTTTCTTATTTTTGTACAGTTAGTGGGATGGCACACAGGAAGTCCTTTTTCACCGTAAGAAGAAAATCCGAAATTTTTGAACTCGTGCACTTTGTTTTTGTGTTACGAAGCCTCCATACATTTATGCTCCTTTCCACTCTATATTACTCTGCTGTTTTTTAACTGAAAGGGGATTACATTTTTTCTTTATAAACTACAAGTTTTATGTTTGTTTACTTTACCTCAGAAATCCCAGTTAGATACAGAAAGGAAGAAACAAACTCCGAAAACAAACATCTTATGAGCTCAAGATTTGAGAAAAACCAGACGAAATTGAAAACGGTAATATTTCGGCTTTATTTCAAACCCTTTGTTAAACCTAACTCAATTACAAAGAAGCTGAAAATAAAATACAAGCCCTAGCGAGATAACGTCACACAACATAATCAAGTGATGTTGTGTATTGGTAATGACAAATATGTATGTCACTACCCAAAGGAGGAGCTAATTTACATGTTTTGGTAAATTGATAATTATGGAATTAGTGAT
>JBAHVQ010000268.1:114694-126430 GCA_036872915.1 Nanipora kamurai | reverse complement strand
ATGGCAACATATTAATTTTACTCTGGCTAATGCCAGACGATTTTACTCGTCAAGGGGAGACCTCCAGAAAACCTGCCAGATAAAGGGTTAAACGAAACCTTGTCGTTTTTCTATTCTTGATAATATAGATGCAGCCATGCACGCAATCCTTAACAACAATGAATATTTCATTTAATTCTTCTCATTCCTTCACCTTTGCACAATGGCAATAATTCCTTAACTAGTTTCCCTTTTTATGTATGATTTCCCCCGAAAGTTACTCTCACCCAGTTTTGAAGTGCTGCGGTTACATCGACACTTACATCGCAGAATTACATTGAGTGAAAACTCAATGTCAAATTAGAAAAGGGTTTTGATATATATATATTGCTTCCCCGTTTTGTTCTTCTTTTCCAAACATAGGTGCTCAAACGTTTGATGGGAAGTATTTTTTGGAACACCATGTATAATACATGAGTTGTTTTAACGAATAACTGATAAAATGGAAGGATATTCGAAATGTGCTAGAATATCAGTACAACAATCAACTACCCCACTAGTCATTATTAGTTTTACCGAGGGTATCAAGAAATCAGACGACCAAAGAACGTTCGTTAAGTTCGTAACCTCAGAAAACGATTTCTGAGCCCGAAACGGGAATCGAAGCCGCAATCTTCTGATGACCAGTAGCAATATGATAATAATGATGGCTTGACGAATTTTCATTGGTCGTCTGATATATAGCAAGATCCCACATGAACCAGACTAGTGTTCAGCATTTAGTATCAAGAAATATTGCGGGATACACAGGTTTTAATCAAATTAATTTATAAATTAATTGAATGCCAAAGAAAAATAGGGAATTTTATGCTCCCAAACTTAAAAAATGGTCACATTTATTCGTCGCTAAAATACCAAAAGTGACAGTCTATAACTTTAAGGTTTTAAAACTTCCTTTCATATTTGGCGCCCCTATGTTGTAACAACAATATCGTTAATAATAATAATGTGATAATGATAGCAATAACAATAGTGATAATAATAACTAAAATACACTTAATTTAATCGGGGGATCTAGATTGATTTATATAATAAATTTCACTATTTGTGAAATCATCTGAAAAAATGTGTATATTGGTTATTAGCCATGATCTATTAACTCCTTCCTGTCCGTGTAGGTCCTCAGTGACCTAAGGAGACTTTAGTATTTTACGCTGGCTAACGCCAGACGATTTTACTCGCCAAGGGGGAAGTCCGCGGAAAGGAAAGGGTTAAAGAACAGACGGACTGCTAGTGTTACTAAAAAAGTGAACCAATCACCACTCTCCGCGTATTCATCATAAACCACTGACATTTCTTCATTTATGTAGATCATAGATCACGTCAGATCGCTGTTTTCGTGTTTTTCAATGCCCCAAAAATTGTAACAACTCGATCCCTATCTTGTAACAATATTGTTAACAATAATGATGATAATAACGATAACAATAATAATAACAATACAGTCAATTTAATCCGTGGAACTAGATTGATATTTAATCAATTTCATAGGCCTTATTCCAAAATGGCGAATGATTTAAAATTCTTTTATATGCATATAAATTGGCCCCCATAACCTCGTTTTAAAGAAAAAATTCTTTTGAATTTCGTACATGAAAATGAGTTCATAAGGGCTAATTTATATGCATATAAAAGAATTTTAGATCATCCGCCATTTTGGAATAAGGTCTATTGTAAGGCCTTATCCTGTTTTGGTATAGACGGAAATATTAATGAACTAAGTATAAAATAGATTTACTTTAGACTAGTTTTACAGCCAAGCTAGTAAAACTCGAAAACAATCGTACCATAATAAACATACCATGAGCTGCCCTGTGGAACCAGTAATATCCAAGGTCAACCCCTAGAAATGTTAAACACCACTCCAATGGTGAAACTAAGCCATCAAGTTGAGTACTGCCGTACATCGTCTGGTAAACAAATTTGTAACTTGCTGTTTGAACACTTGTTAGCAGTAATCTAAGACGAAAAACAAGCTAACGTTCGAAACATGTATTTTTTTGAATACACCCTTCTAGTTTTTTTCAATACACTTTGGCGTCGTAGGAACTAGAAATAAATTTTGTGTGGCATTTGTAGGTCAGTGGTGGTTCCACAATGGGGCTGATATGCTTAATCCCCGCCGAGGCTTTGCTCCAAGTAATAATAATAGCTCTCGCCATCAGGCCAGGTTGTTCGGTGCAGGCGCGGTGCCATAATAGATCATTGCCTTTGTGTGCACTATATTCAGCCATCGTCACTAGTATTATAATTAAAAATGGTCATTTAATACACAAACTTCGTTTAACAAAATGTAACTTGATCTTTTCAACAATATTACATAGGCCAATGATGTTAAATGTTACTCCGAGTGGCGAACCATATCGGACAGGTAGAGAAAACTTTACTCTGCCGGTATGGTTTGTCGCTCGGAGTAACATTTAACATCATTATTCTCTACCCGAGTTCATTCTTCTACTTAAGCTATTTAAACTCAGATAGGATTCAAATGTCCCGATATGGAAGAAACTAGTATATGTTTCGAAATATCAAGAGCCCAGGTAAGCTCATTTCGCGACCAGCTCCCAACTTGACCTGTAGCGCAGCAGCCTCAGTTGGTAGAGCGTCGGACTAGTAAACCGAAGGTCGCGGGTTCGTATCCCTGCTGGGCCAAGTAGAGTTTTCTCTACTTGTCCGGTATGGTTCGTGACTCGGAGTAACATTTAACATCATTATTCTCTACCCGAGTTCATTCTTCTACTTAAGCTATTACATAGGTTATTTTTGCATTTTCGTTCCAGATACGTTCCCATAAGAAACGTATCACCACACACTTCCAAAAATCTTGTACTTATTGATTTTGTGACCTCTGCAAATAATTTCATATCATCCCAATAACAAAATAGCTTAATTTCAAGGGTTTTAAAATGTGTATGCCCAATGCTTTTATGATTAACGTGGGAAGGAGGAAACTTCCATTCCATACTCACTCCCCTGAATAACCCCCTAACTCTTTGGCCTAGGTCCACCACTGATGTAAGAGATGTAATTGTAAACCTAAAAATTGTGCCTAAAGTTACTCTGCTCTATACTTGTTGGTCATGTAAAGGGACATGAGCATGAAGTTGACTATCGTGATTTTTCCTAACCAAAATGATTAACTGCATTATCTCACCTTGGAATACTCGAGATAAGTCCCGCTGATAAGCTATGAAGCCCATCGTTCACACGAATTATAGGTAAATCATGCAGGTAAGCAAGAACATATTCTGTAATCAAACCAGTAAAAAGTAAACCAACAACCTAAAAATTGTTTAAATTGTAAGACAAATCAGTAAAAAGTAAACCAACAACCTTAAGAAGTCAGTTAGAAAGTTAAAGAAATGAATTAGGCATTTGAGAAGGTGTCCATGACGTCGCCATTACTAAGCTTTAGTGTTAAAGCTAAGAATCATTATCCTAGCAGCTCGAGTTTTTTCACACTTTTCTTCAGTCTAGCGCCAATATTCCACTTGTTTGGATCACAGTACCTAAATTCGGAAAACCATAGGCCAAATTCATATTGGCGGCTGTTTAAAACTTTCTATTAAGAACATATAAATTAGCCTCACTCGCCTCATTTTTGGATTGGTAATTAATTACCAATCCAAATTACCAAAAGAATTTTACTTCCAAACTAGGCGAGTGAGGCTACGTAAGATGCACATAAAAGAATAATTGAACTGGTGACTATTGCGAATACAGTCTATTACTTATTAGGTATTTCTTTAATCAGTGGTAAAAAAGTGAGAAAATGAGAGTTATAAACGCACCAATTGCCATAAAAAGTAGCTAATGTATACAAGTTGGATGCATAAACCAATTTCGATAGATTTTCAACATAAATTTGAACAGATTGAATAATGTATAATTTCTGTAAAAAATCTGGAAGCAAAAGAGTTATACTCTATCCTTGAAAATGACCACTTTAGCTGAAAACGTTTGATTTAAGAATAAGTGTTACCTATAAGTGTTTAACTGGCCCTCTAAAGACATCAGTGATAAAATTTAAACATTAAGGCTTTCATATCTGGGACGTACCCTTTTGATGGAATAAATTATTTCGTTATACTTTAAGATGACTGAGTTTAGAAAATTCTTCATGGTCACCCTTTATCCATAGAATTAGCAACTGATTAACAATTTGATTGAAGGCGAGTGGTCTAATTGTTTTAATGTCCTTGAAAACACAAAGCATACCATATCTAACAGGTTTTCTAAAGAATTCATTAGTGTCGATCTTTCTATTATATTCAGCAAACCTTTTGGTTAATTTACATATTCCAATTAGGTTTCTAAATCACTGAAGCGATCTTAATGTATTTCGTTCACCAAAAGGCGGTCAGCAAAGCGATATTTTCAAATTTAAGAGTTCATAGGAAAGAAAATTCGATTTATTTTATTCTTTGGCGGTTTCAAGCGGTTTTCTGTCGTTGGAGCTGTGATTGGTAGTATGGTATTATTATTCTAACACGTGCGGAAAAGATCGAATTGAGTAACTATTCGAGATTTCTAAACATGGGTCATGGTTTGCCGATACAGTCTCCTGGTGTTAAATCCCTTCAACATTGACTGAAGAATCTGTCAAAGCTTTTGCTAGGTAAATGGTAGCGGTTATGGATTTCAAGGGAAAGAACTGTAAGTTAAATTTAATTTGATGAAAAATAGGAAAGCTATAGTATTTAACATGTGTTTAGTGGGTCGTTGCGTTTAGCGACAATTTTTGGGTGCTGTTGTGTTTTTTACTGTTTGGTTTCAGTTTGGGTTCATTCGACTAGTTTATTACTCTGTTAGTTGTGTTATATTAGCAATTATCAGCTTGATAAGGTGTTTCGGCAGCCAAGTCACAGAGAATAACGGGTACGTTCCTGCTTGTTTTAATTGAAATTATCAAGGGTAATTCTAAACGTGTGAAAGGTAGCTGGCTGCAATATAAAAAATGTTGCAGCTAGCACACTGCAATATTAAAAATATTGCAGCCAGTTGAATTTAACACATCTAATTACCCCTGAAAATTTCCGAGCTGACAAAGAGAACCGTCCCCGTTTTTCTCAGAGATTTGGGTCAATGTTCTCTCAGGCTGAAGTCGTTGATATAATACGGAGATAATAATAAAACTTTCACATTTCATATCAAAACCTTGTACGCTAACGATATCAGTATCATTCTTAACCTTTTGACACTGAGATAGTCAATATATCGGAAATTCTGAGAGTTGAAGGTTAACTGTGTAAAGTTACCCAAATGTTTCACTAGGTTTTCTAGCCAGCGTCATGTACAAAACGTTGTGAGGGTATCTGATAGGTCAGGTTAGACTTCGTTAGTCAAGCTTGCTTGGGAGTAGAGTCGAGAACTGGGGGAGGAAACGAAATTCACACTTTAGCTCACAAAAACGGATCAACTTTTTAGAAAATTGTTTATCTTGGCTAAACTTTGTAAATTTTTTCATTTCTGTAATGTATTTGTTCCACATGTGCTTCATCTAATAGTCAAGACTGAACTTACTAATATTTTGCACCATCCCATTTGTAGAGAACGAGCCTCATGAATGGGGGCGTCGCCCTGTTGCCCCCAGGTGTTTACGCTAATGTTTAAAATTTTTGGGGCTCAGATCCTCCGTGACACTACTACATGACGTCACATCTGTGCTATCATGTGATCACATGTGGAAAATGTTGCAATTTTACATGTGAAATTTTTTTCACATGTGGTTTGGGTATTATCTTATATCATAATTTATTTCCACATGATTAACACGTATTTTTGCATGAGGTTTACACCTAGTTCACATGTGGTTCACATGTGATGTGGAATCTGCCTCGTGGAATTGTCATAAGGGATATCTCAGATTCATTCCAAACGCCGGAAAACTGCTTCTTGTGGAACTTCATGTCCAAGGCGCCCATATATAGTAAATATAAGAAGAAATATCCACCTTACACTCCCAACAAAAATCCTGGATCCTCTCCTCCCCACCCATGCTAAACGTACGGTTTCAAACACTATCTCCTGACGCATCCACAATTCAGTGTTTCAAGAGAAGGGTTAATGCCTTTGTGAAACTCATTAATAATTCATGAGGGAAATTCAAATGAAATTAATGTTTAATCAGTGTATGTAAATGTGATACAACTACTAGTGGTTGCTTTCATATATGGAAGATTTAACATATCAGTTCCATCTCAACTCTCCAACCTTCAAACAAAGCTTTTCTTGAGCTAAAATAACTTCAAAGTCTTCGTTTCACAAGTACTTTACAACCGATTTTTCGTCCGTGTTATATCGGACATATTATCATTCTCCTTTGACTCATGCTTGCAAATCCGATACAACATCACCGCTCATGTTGCAAATACTACTCATTCAACTAATTAGTATTCAGCAGTATCTTAACCTATTATAAGAGTGTGATAACTAGTTATTGCACTGCTTTGCTTTGAAAAGAATATAATAACTACTTACTGCATGCTAATGATCGCATGTCTTAATTTCTAGCGATCAACGTTTTCTTTACGGTATAAGTAAAGAAAGAAACCCATTTAATCTCAAGTGAGTCATGAGATAAGGCGGTTAATCAATGGTCACGAGTGTAATGAAAGGTTTAACATCAGTCGTGAAGCTTGAACATCCACTCGGAGCCTAGAGCTCCTCCTGGCAGTTAAGCTTCACTGGCGATATTAAATGTCATATGACTTGAAAAAAGTAGTTAAGAAGAAGCCATCTCAGTTGAAAGAAATTTTGAAATTGTGAAAACTGGCCTTTACAGCTCTCTCTTATCTCAAGTCGTTCCGGAGATATTAAG
This sequence comes from Nanipora kamurai, assembly GCA_036872915.1. Classification (NCBI taxonomy): domain Eukaryota; kingdom Metazoa; phylum Cnidaria; class Anthozoa; order Scleralcyonacea; family Helioporidae; genus Nanipora; species Nanipora kamurai. The sequence goes on along the minus strand of JBAHVQ010000268.1, from coordinate 119,571 downwards.
ACTCGTTTAACATGGAAATGACTCAACTTTTTACGTCACACTGCATAATGACTTGTCGGAAAATCAAGTATATCTTGATCGAAATCACTCGGAACTGTTCGTAAACACATATGGATCCTATGGCACCAAACAAGATAATTTTCAGGAGGCTTAATTCAACAATGTCATAGATAAACGTGTTTTCCCAGCAACTTATTATGCAGTGTAACGTAGAAAGTTGAGTCATTTACATATTGAATAAATCTTCATATCTCAAGAAGGATGTGAGATAAGGGAGAGCTACAAAGGCCCTTCAAAACTTCAAAAGTTCTTTGGTCTGATTTGGATGTTTTCTTGTGAACTCATTTTTTCAAGTCATATGTTCTTTAAATCCTTTGTCACCCTCATGACCATTGCTTAACCCTTACTAAGACGGGGAGGTGGTACCCATCTCTCTCTTTTTCAGGATGTCTTCTCTCTACGGGTAAAATTTCCAACATTATCTGAATTTGAAGTTATTAAGAACTACGACTAGCAACGATAAATATAAATGAACCAGTCATGGCCAGAAATCTCGGTCATTTGAGCCCGCGTACCATAGTGCGGTATCACCACAAAACGCTGACAAAGAAATGGCCTTCTCATGAAATTTCTTTAGAAATACATTAGAATGAACCAAAATCACCAGCAAAAGGGAAATTTCCCCTATTTTTCCTGCAGTGATGGACCATTAGTAGGGATTTGACAGCGACTGGAAGTTATTCTTGGGGAAATGTAAGGTTTCCTCGTCTCAGATATATTTTATGGCAAAAGTATTAAAAACACGTGCAACAATATTTGACTTTGACAAACTCAAACTCTTGGAAATCTCATTTGTTATAGTAAGATTTCCCATCCTTTGTCAACTTCTCAGTCTATGCTCTTTAATTTTCGTCGGCCATTGAAAGAGAACGTTGCACGAGGCCGCTGTTGGCACGCGGGCTCAAGGTCCTGGATTTCTAGCCATAAATGCCAATAGACTAATACAATATTCTAAAATCAGTTGCGTTTATATTACAAATTATGTCTTTAAACAAATTGACTTAAAAATTTCTAACAGAAGCATCAATAAAACAGTTTTTAAAACGGTTCGTTCTACTAAACGGGGAATTACAGCAAGAGCAACAATGATCACGTTTAATTCTACCGTGAGGATCTACGTCAACTCTATTTCGTCCAATCTCCCACATATCCAACTTAAGAGGACGGTGAAAACATCTGCCATGTTTTGGGACTGGCTGTTCGAATTTTGACTCGAAACAAAGCTTTTTTCGAATCAGCGTAAAATTTTGAGTCAGGAACGTGGTTTTTGGCGCCAACCTCGTACCCAGGGATTTTTCTCTAACCCTGGATACGAGGTTGTTTTGGCGCTAGTTTTATCTAACTGCCCAATGAACCGTGAAACAATAGTTTTTGAACCGTTTTTTCAATATCCTCGGACTACAGTGAGCGAATTAGGATGCCGAAATATGAGTACTAAAATTTACCTTTTTATGATTCATTTGCTGCCATGTGTTTTGAAGTTTTTTTATATTGAAAACAATGAATATATCAGTTTTGGTCTGTGAAACGTCCATCAACTGCAAATCATCTTTTCTTTTTAAGGGCTGGTAGAAAGGTGCGGTGTTTAGAATTGGTGATAATCAGGGGAGGTATTGGATGATTGGTCCACAAAAGCATTATATATCCCTGCACTATGGATACGTAAAAGCGAGTAATAACAAAGTCGGACAAGTTTCGAAACAGGTTAAACGCATATTTGGTTCTGATGAAATGTCACTTGATGTATCTGGTATATCTAAAAATTACTAGGGAATGTTACTATATCCATTGTTGCCAGGTAGTGGTTACTGAAAGGCCATGTCTGATTGACTACCATCAGCTTATTTCAATTTGGTAACTTTGACCAATTCCATGATTTCTTCCTCTCACCTGTTATTAAACTTCGACTGTATAACGAAGACAATATTTTTTTGAATGGATGTGAAGAAAAAGTCGTTCTGAAGTAGGAGGTAATACACTTCTATTAACTTTTTTCAATGAGTCGAAATAATGCCTGCATAGACAAGATTACATATATAATATCCAACGATATTTGGACGGCACCTAATTAGTACTTCAAAAAACGGTTTAACGATTGTTTTTCTGACGTAATGAATACTTTTAAGGTTACATGTTGCGTAATACTGAGTTTTCTTCAACTTCTGGAAGTTTTAAAATTTTAAAAATTAAAAAAAAATTAAAAGTGAGTAAGCTTTGATGTTGTTGAACGACGAATTACTTATCAGACAAACGAGTGTACAATACGGCTGGGTATTATGTTACAGGAAGTTTGTACTTTGACTTGTCCAACAGGCTCTCCGAATTACAATGTCATCCTATCCAGCACTACTGTACTATAAACTGTTGTATCTCGCGTATATTTATTACTGTGGCACAGGTTGTCGTAACATTGTTTTTGACTATTGCCGCTGAGCGCCAGTGTCTGTTGCCATTAACAGTGATTGTATCTAAACATGAAATATCAAACCACAGCTGCACATATAATGAAAAGAAATAAAAGCCCGAGGAGTAATGCCTTCGCTTCCATTATTGTCCCTAGCATCACCTCATTAACATGACTTTTGACTTAGGCCTCCTTCAGTTTTTCAAATTACTGATCATTCAGTGAATCTGCCGAACTCTATTTTTAGCCTATCATGCTGTTTTGCAGACAAGGGTATCGTGAATTCGGTCTGACTTATATCTGTTCATACTGATTAATAATGCAAACAAGTTGACGAAGGGGATTGCTGTTACAGTTGTGTTTCATTACCAATCTGTTACGTTAATCATGATCATACAGTCGTATGAAGCAACGCAATGACTTCTCTAAATTTATGTAGGAACAGAAAAAATTTATTCCCTTCCTATTTAATTCTTGGTTATGCTGGAACGTTTAATTTATCTAGAATGACGTTGTTAGGTCTGTTACTAAAAGTTAACGTCATTACTAAAAGTTAACGACCATTCAGTGTTATTGATTGTATGGCACATTTAGCATAATTAACAGATTAAAAAAGCTTAACGATACGGATTGGCACGTATTTTGAAGAAACATTGTTTTTTTCTTTTCGTATCGTGACAAGATTCCAACTGAGCGTCTGATACCGTTGTTTGAATTGGTCATTTTGTCGGGCATATTTTGGTGAACACTTTCTCAAATGCAACTAAATATGTCGAAGGTCATTCTTAAAAATCCACGAGACCATGTAAATATCCGTGTTCTAATTACCCCGGTTTTGTTGTTCGTAATTTTACTGTTTGTCCAGATGTTACGTTCTCAAAGTCGATATTGCTAATCTTCGCTCGAAGCAGTACGAATTTACTTACTGTAAAGACGTTCTATGCAAACTTACCCTGTTTGATAGGTGAACGTTTGCATGCATTGTTCTCCTCGTTAAACCTTGTTAAACTTTGTTAAACCTCATCAAATTACGTTAAACTATACAAACAGATCATAATATTATATATTATATGTACCTGCTGTCCATTACCCGAAATGAATTCGTCGAAAAACATCGTATTGCAGTGTCCTTCTACTAATGCAGATCCCATGAAACAGTGCCAAGTTCTAAATAGCAAACACAATGGTATTGAAAGCAACGAGCAAAATTGCCTCTCTCCTATATGCATGCCTTTCTCAAATACACAGCATCGTCATCGTTCTCGAAAAGGGCATGTATGTGTACACATCCTCGTGTAATCAATGGTTTGTGGTCAAAAAAATTCAGTAGCACAAAACAAAAGTGTTTCGTGTAGTACTGCTGCATAGTTTACGTTCATAACTTGCTACCTTTGTTTAGTTGTTAAGTCGACCATGTCCTACGCCTATCAAGAACACACACTTAGCAAATGGATCATTCCCCAAATCCACAAACTGAAAACCCAGGTTCTAATACCAACCAACCCAAGGTTTCATAAAAAGTACCACGGATGTGATGGATCGTGGCACTTCTACAGCACTTTGGTAAGATATTATGTTTCATTTCACGAACTTCATTAAAATAAGAAACTATATGATACTGCTGTCCCTATGAAATGAATGATATCAACAAATATTCCCGTTCAATCTATTGCGTCTATATGATGTCGCAAATATTTTTGATGCTTTAGAGTACTAAAGTGATGATGTATTTGTTATAGCAAGTGGTTCCAAACAAAATTTTTAATCCTAAAATATCTTCCAATGGATTTTTCGTTCATTTCGCAAATATGTAGGAAAAATTAATGTTACGTGATCGATATATATGTGAATTTTGAAGCTAATATGGGACCAAGCCGGTGAATTTACGAAGTCAAATTTTTGTTTATTGCCAGTTACCATGGTAATTGACGCACACACTTCCGCACTCTATTTCCGACGCCACAAGTTGTAACACAATAGCTTTCCGGGAAGCAACTGGTATAGCATAAACTGCATCCCAGATGATAAAACCATTCATCACTGACATGTTGTTTACATTTGACTTATTTACTATTAATACTTTAAAACAGGGTGTCTTTCCTTTGCTTGAAAGCTAATTCGTGCTGTCGTGTGCGTCTTCATTCGAGCGTGCTATCGTAAAGTCTAAGACACATTCGTCACATCAGTGCGCATGTTGACTGTTAAATTTTTTCGTCGAATTGGAAACTCTCAATTATAATTTAGCGCTTGCGCAATCGCAACGGAGGGAGACTTTTACTTGCCTTGGAACATGATCAAGGTCTGTAAAAATCTTATTTAGCGTATGTATGTAGATATACAGTATATATAAATATATATATATAAAATCTCATATGTATGTATGTATGTATGTATGTATGTATGTATGTATGTA
>JBAHVQ010000268.1:102658-114594 GCA_036872915.1 Nanipora kamurai | reverse complement strand
TACAGTATATATAAATATATATATATAAAATCTCATATGTATGTATGTATGTATGTATGTATGTATGTATGTATGTAGGAAAGTATGTATGTATGTGTGTGCGTGTGTGTGCGTGTACATATGGTTATTTTTTCAGCAAATTCTGTTTTCTTTGTTGTACCGCGGGGTGCATATCACTCATACGCCGCAATATTCCAGTTGGCATCCTAAGGAGATAGAAGATTGAATTAAAGTATTCCAAACGAATGGCTGATTGAATAAACCGAGAATTAAAAAATCGAAGCTGATAGAATATTGTGTATTAAAACAGATCACGGTGTTATAACTAACATATGGCACCGTGCTATAAACTGTATATATTGCACCGTGATCACAGGGGGATGGATTAAGGAAAGTAACACCAAATAGACTTGGTATTTTGTCTGCTGCACTCAATTAAAGTCACGAAATCAGGTTAAAGCACAAACATTTAACTAAATGATCAAAAGGACTGTTATATCGACAAGTTTTTAAGTAAAATCGCATTCGACACTTTATTTTCTATGAATTACATCGCTAAAATATAACTGAGGAGATGTACTATCGAATGCTAGAGGTATCCAGGGAGGCATGAGATCGCCTAAACAATTAATTTTCAAGGAGCAGCACAGATAGCACATCGTACTTTATCGCCTTTTATGAAAGTCTTGGCACCTTGTGTAATGATACTGCATGAACAACAGGCCTCCAAACTCACTGGACGTTGTCGTATAATACATGATTTTACGGCAGTCTCAGAATCTCACTCAAAATTCTGGTACATTTTCACAAGATCTAAGATCCGAGGCTCAATACAATGTTGATGAATAAAAGTTTATATGGCTTAAGAAATAAATTGCCTCTCATTCACAATTGCCCTTAACGTCTGGCTCTAAACCAAGTAAGGATAAAAATAGACTTTTGTCTATATCAAGAAAACAATATCATGCAAGTTCTTAAGATTTGAACGAAAGGAAGTTAGTATAATTCGAAATATTTCAAGCCAGGGTTTCCATGGAATGAGGACACTTGAAAGCCACTATTTTGTCAAAGATGTTCAGGTTTGCGAAAAAAAGTGGGTATACACAAAATGTATTTAATAGAAATTAAACAGACGAATTTAACTTTTACGATTCTGACTGGGCATTAGTCCAGTTCAGTTAGATTTGTAAAATATTTTTATATTAGGAAGCAGTTATTTGCAAATAGGTTTTGATTATTCAGAATTCTTATCATATTTACACGCATGAAAGTAAATTCCCAATATTCTATCTAGATTTGCTTGTAGAATTCTATTCCAAGTCCTCTTGTTTCGGGATGTATAAAGACATTTTTTTCAGTATGAGAGTCATGATAGCATCGTAAAATCGTAGCTATACACAGTCCGTTGTTGAAGATAATTCAAATTTTACCAAGTACAAACGTAATATTGCCAATTCCAAGTCATAGATTGTTGGCATAAATACAGCAATACAAATAATACATGACAACCTACATTTTCCTATGAAATCTAGATAATTCTACACTTTGTTCCGACCTATTATTTTTTTGTGTAGGACTGAAAAGTATAAAGTCGAAGCTATACCCCTAAAACGATGCATTGCGGCATTATACAGTAAGGCTATGACGATAAAATATTTTCGAGATATGGCTAAAAATCCCATTTTACTTATTTGGTGAAAGAAATTTTTCAAGGTCAGGATGATGCTCCATGTTGCCATGCTTTCGGCAACGGCCGTTCTTGCTCACTTTGCAATATATTCACACGGTCGCGGGTATGATTCTTTGCAGGAGGCCCAAGAGTTACATTTTTTTTAACTAGTCTCGGTTGGTCTTAAAATACTGTATATCATTTTGACATTGGAACTTTCCTTCATCAAATGTGTATACTATTTCATGTTCTAAATTGTAAATGCTAGTGTTAATCGAATATACAGATTGCCCTTCATTCTGTCGACGTTACCATTATATACAGCTTAAAGGTCTAAGGAGAGATTTTCATCCGACTGTGGAGGGCGAAGCGGGAGGATTTTATAATAGGGCTTAGGCGAGTTTACGTCACGCTTTTGTTGTCAACTCCAAGCCTCCTTTTCCTGCTACATGTTTTCTTTACGCCAAAGCGAGGCTTGGTAGTGATAATGAATGCCCAACCTATGCTCACATTAGCCTCACAGAAGAAAAATAGGTACTCTTAGACGTACATGTGTCTACTGCGAAATGGCGTCTTTAAAATGGCATTTTGAAGGTACTTGTTTCTAGCAGTCTAGGTAAATCATACAGCAAATCACTTGATCAATGACAGTCATTTTTACAGTGCAATGATCAGCGTTTCCGCATTATTAATAATATATCAGATGTTTTTTCTTAGTTTTATCATCGACGGTTAATCCGGTTTAACATTGTTCAATATCCTTCTAAGCTGCTGTAAACTGTTAACATGAAAAAAGCTGTTAGTGTTGACGGTTAACTAAGTTTAACCAACGACGTTAACAGCACCCGCTGCAGGCATTATTTATTTTAACAGCTCTGGCTGTTTACGTCCATATTTTCACATGCGTAGGAACTAGCAAACAGGGGCTACGTGCCCCAAACTTTTTCGTTAAGTGTCCCTTTTGAAACAGACCTTCGCGATACAACGATTGCATACTTAATTGTGTAAAGCCATGTTAACACTTATTTAAATGTTTATGGCTCCGGCTGTTTAGAAGCATTTTAACCGTGTAAACCTTGTTAATTACCGATGTTGTAGTTGTTATTTATGCTCCGGCAACTTAGAAGGATATTTAACCGTTTTAAACCGAATTAACTATCGATATTAAATGTTCATTCTAACAGCTCCGGCGACTTGCATGGATATTTAACCATGCTAAACGATAATAACCATGGATGTTAACCGTTTATTTACTTTAAAAGCTCACTGCCATTCACATGCATATTTAACAGTGTTGGCAACACGTTAATAGCTAAAGGCTGCTTCTTTAGCCGTGTTAAGCAACGTTAAGCATCGATGTTAAGTAAGGGTTAATGGTCTCCAGAGGGAGTGAAACTTAACGGCACAATGGCTTACCTTCAATTACATGGATTTTTTGTTTTGCTTTACCCTAAATAAAACGTTAGTCGTTAGAAATTAAGACATGCGATCATTAGCATGCGATAAGTGGTTATCACACACTTTTCAAAAGAAAGCAGTGTAATAAGTAGTTATCACACTGTTTTGTAAGGTTCTCACACTTCTGGATACTGATGAGTTGAATGAAGGATTTAAGGCATTGTCGAAAAAATGAATTGTCGTGCGTCATGAGATAACAGTCCTTATTTACGCTAAAAGCTCACGGTTGTTTTCATGCATATTTAACAGTGTTAAACGTCGATATATAATAGATGAAGCTTGAGCAGCCGATCTGTATCTGATTTACAAGGCGAGCTGCAAGCGAGCCGTAGTAAATCAGATACAGATCGGATGCGAATGCTTTATCTTACTTATCAAACGGATGCATCTAAATAGCCATGTTTTCAAACTACTTTTCAAATTGAAGTGATTTTAGCTTAGTAAATTGAGGAAAAAGTTTATGTAAATCAGGACGATTCTGTATCTGATTTACAGATATTGATTAAACATTCATTTCTTTTGAATTTTCCTCCTGAATTATTAATGAGTTTGATAGTAATTCTTTAAATCTCCTTGATCTGTATATTTATTAACGACGCTTTAAACCGTTTTAATCGTCGATGTTAACAGTCGCTGTTTATCCTAAAAACAGCTCAGTTGGTTAAACGCATATTTAATCGTATTAAACTGAGTTAACCATCGATGTTAAGTACCACTATTTACTTCAACCGATCTGATTGCTTACATGTACATTTAAAAGTGTTAAACCATGTTAACTATCGATATAAACGACCAGTTTCATGCCAGCAGCTCCGGCTGTCTACATGGATATTTAGTCGTGTTGAACCGAGTTAACCATGGATGTTAACGGCCATTACTTATGCCAACAGTTCCTCCGGTAACATTAATATTTAGTGTTAACTTTGTTACGAGTGTTTGCACGTATTCCGTTGCCATTCTACAGTTGCTAAGGGCTGTTTATTTTAGCAGTTAACTTATCTCAGATTGGGATTGAAGATTTAAAGTGCATATGAAACAAAAATTAAGTTTATCTTATTCGAAAGAACTCTTAAAATGATAAAGCAACATATTCTACAGTTTTTCCTTATTTCATTTCATTCTGGAATTTTCTTGAGGTATTTCAATTTGTTTGATATTTAAATGAAAAAACGTATGACGTCAATGATTGGTACAGCATTTTGGCTAATTTGACAGTACGTTATGTCTCCAAGATTATTCAACGAATTCACAGATTCGCTGGAAATCTCATACATTGGTTCAGTTCATGATACGAATAGCTCCATGTATCCAAAATATTATTGTCATAGAAACATAGCAGTTCTCAGACCCCTGGAATCTATAAAGTGTAGAGTGTAACCCTTTTGTTTTTAGGCTGTTCATGGCCATCTTTTGCTCGTGATGGATCAGACATACTGCTTTCACCATTTTATACATCTTATAAAAGAAAAGATAGAAAACTTTGTACTTTCATGGTGGAACTTAAAAAATTCTGTTTTAAGGACAGAGAACTCTGCGAACTAATACATGACTAGGACATCTATTTTTGACATGGAACTGTTCAGTATTATAAATTAAAGCTACGCATAAGATTTCAAGGGATTTCATTGAGTAATTTTAGAGATATAACTTACTTTTCAACAGGTCAAAATGCTGTACCAATCAAATGGCGTCACACAGTCTCATTTACGTATCAAACAAATTAAAATATCTCAAGAACTAAGTGAGATACTATACGCAAAAACAGTAGAAGGTGTTCCTATCATTTTAAGAGTTCTATTGAATAAGATAAACTTAATTTTCTTCCCATATGTACGTTAAGGAATGACCAAGATATTGCATGTGTGAAATATGTAGCCAAAGTTCTTTCGTTTGGTGACGTAATGTCGGAACATCACGTTTACGTCATACAAAAACAAAAAACTCTGTAGTTTTTGGCATCATTAATAGCCATTTCGCATTATTGAAAGTCATTGTACCAGACTACCAGAGCTGCTACCTACGAAAAGGTTTGCATGGGATTAGTAATCAAATTTTGACGTTATTCAAGTTTTGAAGTTATTACAATTTTAGTGCATTTTTAAGGCATTTTAGACACAAAGTTGATATCTCAAGCAGTTCTTAAATATTCTTAAAATACATGCATAATTTTTTGTGGTGGACATTTCAGATTTTAATTTTAATAAAAAAGGTAAAGTAATTTAAAAATATACGAAAATTATAGGTATTTTGGTTTTCTGATAACTTTATGCTCGATGACGTCACAACAGCACATCTTCAAAAAGTGAAACTTGACAACCAAGCAATGTGAAGGGATAAAAGCTTGTGTAGACCATGGAAGGGTAGATTAAACATTGCAACACGATGTAATGTCGTTACGCCAGTCACTGCCTAATCCTAAAGTCAATGTTTCTGTAATTGGGTCGGGACTTCCATATTCTTTTGTTTTGAGGAGGTTTTTATTTTACATTATGGTGGCACGTAAATTGATGGATGATTTAAATGCTTTTAGCATGAAGAATTGAGGTATTGTTCTGGTTAATTTCAATTGGAGATTCATTTGTTTTCGTCCAATTGCTTTGGGCGCACTTGCATCCAGATTATGGGAGTGTTTCACATTTTTGCAAAATAATGTCCTAATACATTTATTCGACTGGCCTCGTACTCGGTATAAGACAAAAATGCAAAGAGTCAGCGCAGTTTTCGATTCTCAGCCGGATGCCCTAGAGTTGCACATTTCGCAGCCGGTCCTGATTGGGTCTAACCCTTCACCGGGCATTGAAATGGCAACGTATTAATTTTACTCTGGCTGATGCCAGACAAAGGATTAAAGTATATCACTCAGAAACTGGAAAATTTCTTCACCAAAATTATATATATTCAGTGTAAAAATATGTTATGTATTCAGTGTAACTGCCGAATATTCATTTTTACTTAAATGGATAAACTCATTCGACCCCTTATGGTTCATCTTTGAACCAATAATACTTAAGTACTTTACTCTGGCTAGCACCAGACGATTTTACCAGAGGCGTCTATCGAGGGCATGTGTGCGTGGGGTTAACTACCCCGATTTGTAAATTTCTCCGACAAAATTGTGTCCCTGCCTGCCAAGAGGAGAAATATAGGGAAAAGTGAACTATTTTTGTTAACGATTTTGTGCTACCCTCATTAAATAAAGAGTTTATTATTATTATAATATTATTATATTATTAAAAAATGAAAAGGCAAAAACAGAAAAGAAAAGAAAAAATGACATGATGAATTTAAAGGAAAGAAACAACAAAAAAAGGAAGAAAACTACAAATATACAGAAAAAATAAAAGGGAAAAGCTTAAGATTGGGGATAGATGTGAAAATACCTGCAGTACAATCAAGTTATGGTTGTTAGCAAATGGGTAGTTCTTACCAATTTTTCTTAGCTACTCTAAGAGGTAGGAGTAAAAAAAGCGATGCTTTGAAAGTAAGCCCTCGACAATTTTGTTGGTAATTTGATATAAGATAAATCTTTAAAAGTCTTCATGAAATTTTTTTTAATTGATTTATCCTGAAATATCTTTGTTTGTTTTGTCTATGGCCGAGCATTTGCTGGCTGGGTTAGACGTGCGTGCCTATGGCTTCCGGGCGCCGAACCGAAGAGGACCGAAAGACAGAGATTTTCCTACATTCCAATAAAATATATAGATAAAACTAGATCTTAGATATTGCTGTGAAAATTGCTCCAGAATTGCAGGAAATGGCGTTTTAAGGGTTTAAGAATTCAAAAATTTATCCGGGGTAGTATGCTCCGAGAGCCCTTCTTGCTTTTTAGCACAAGCGCTTAACTTTCTTGAGCACGATTACCATATGGCAACTTATTAACTTTACTCTGGCTAACTTCAGACAATTTTAATCTGGCTAACGCCAAACGATTTTACTCCTCAAGTGGAGACCTCCTGAAAGCTCAAACAATAAACGGTTAAGCTTCTGATTTTCTCTTCGTCGTCCTTCAAAATTTAAAGTACATTATATACCAGAAAATATGTGTTTAGAAATAAAACTTTCACTAACTTTCAGATGATTCCGGCTCAGTCGCCCCTGGATTTTACTCGTTTACTAGGGGAGTTCCCTCTGTCGTGAGTTAACCCTTTAACGCACGGTCTCCAATTTTTCGAACACAAAGAACAAAAAAACGAGAAGTCGGTTTAATCATTCTTAAGTTCCGTTAGTTTCTCAAACGTTTTGATTATCTACAAGCCGTTCAATACTGCCGATGCAGCACTCTACTTTTAAAGAGAAACAACAATTGACAGCAGAGAAACAAAGAGAAATGACAATTTACAAAGGAAAACGAACTCATGTGTTACGTCCACTGAGATTTAACTTCTCAGGTAATCAATCAATCAATCAATCAATCAATCAATCAATCAACTTTATTCAATAAGGCTGAACACTTAACAGTGATTATTGATAAACTCGTAGCCCTCGGTTAGTGTTACTCGCAAGAGCTGAGCGAGGATTTCTGAAATTATGGGGTAAGTAAAACAAATTTGCTTCGCGGATAAATCAACCAAGAAAAATCTATTTAAGAGCTCAGAAAATAGGCCCATTGTGCCCCTAAAAGTGGCATATTATGCTGCCAGCACTGCTCCCAATGTTGTCGTATTAGGCCTAAATTTATGCCAAAGTTCCCAAATTATGCTTCTAGATTCCAAAATTATGGTCACAAAATGACAACAGCTAAAAGATAATTCAGAAGTAAATAATTGCAACGTTTAACACGTTTTTTGAATAGGGCATTTTTATAAATTTTATTGTTTTACAACAGTTAGCCTAATCGGGAATCGTAATAGCTACTCATAAGGCTCGAGACTTAAAGCTCTTGAGGCTTCTTAACTCTTTCCTGTCCGAGGACTTTCCCCTGGAAGAGTAGAATCGTCTGGCGTTAGCCAGAGTTAAATACTAAAGTCTTCATAGGTCACTGAGGACCTATACGGACAGAAAGGAGTTAATAGATCATGGCTAACAACCAATATGCACCTTTTTTCAGATGATTTCACAAATAGTGAAATTTATTATATAAATCAATCTAGATCCCCCGATTAGGCTGCACCAGTAGGACCTGTTTGACTGTCGACTACCGCTTCACTTTTTCCTCTTCTGTAGAAACTACTGAAGCAACATTTTGAGTTGGATCTTCTACTGCGAGTGCAGCAGTAGTTGTAAGAACACTGGGGGAGTGAGGTGTTCGACAAGCTTCAGCAACATCTTGAAGTGTCTTATAGCATGAGAATACGAGTGGGCCATCTCCTTCCAGATAATATGTGGCCTTAACAAAATGTTGACCAACATCAGCTATGACCGCTAGTTCTAGCTAAAGGCTGATCCGACTTTGTGTATCGGCTTTCCGGATCTGCGGCACAATTCATGGGCCGAAGTAAGCTGCTCCGTCCTCTTGCAAACATCTTTTTACATTACCAAACTCAACCAGGAGCTGCTCAAACACCTTCCACTTTGACCACCATCTGCTTTCGCTGTAGGACTTTGGGGCTCGTCCTGTCAGCTTATGATAGATGAGCTTCGCTCTGTGACTACGTTTGAAGAGACGGATGCACAAACCTCCAAAAGCAAGGAGATTTGGAACATAGAAGTGGTTTCCCACATTATCATGCGTGTGAAAAAAGCACACAACACCAAACATCTTAGGGAATACAAATTTGGTTTGATTCAAGGCCTCTTGGTTAACACTTGCGTCGTCTTTCATCGCTGTAAGTAAAGAGTTATCTCGTACTTGATAATCAACAGACAGGCACTTACTGAGTACATGAACTAACTCTTGCGCGTTTATGGACTTGGCGCAGATGTCCATCAGAATCAGTCGTTGAGGAATTGACCAGTAGTCGTCGATAAAACAGACAATTACAACAACAGCTTCACCCAGTCTGGTACTCTAGTAGACTGAACACTTTCCTGGGAACGCAAAGCTATTTCTTCTTTTAGTCGCTCCGTCTCCTGTTTCAAAAAAAGATGGATATGTTGACGTAAGTGGGAGCAATGGGCCAACCTGTGTTCACTTTCAAGAAGATTGCGAAGTTTGTCAACCACGTAGAGTGGAATTCTGAATTTTAAAAAATCCTCCATCACCTTCACAAGAAACGCTCGCCTTTTTAAAGGCAGGATACTTGTTTTTAATTGGCTTTCTTCATCTTTCAGCGCTTCAGTGATAGTAATTTCTTTCCTCCTCGACTTAAAGTGTCGCGAAATTGATGTTTGACCAGCTCCCAACTTGACACGTAGCTCAGTTGGTAGAACGTCGGACTAATACCGAAGGTCGCGGGTTCGAATCCCTGCCAGGTCAAGTAGAGTTTTCTCTACTGATCCGGTATGGTTCGTCACTCGGAGTAACAACTACGTCATTATTCTCTACCCGAGTTCACTCTTCTACTCAAGCCGTGTTATTTACATATCAAACAAATCTTAATATTTCAAAAGCAAAGTAAGATACGAAAATACCGTAGAAAGTGTTCCCTTGTAATTTCAAGAGTTCTTTCAAATCTGACCAACTTCATTTTCAGTCCATGGGCACTTAATCTACAGAGATTTTGTTTCCCTTGCGTGTGTTTTCTTGATTTGCAATGATTTTGTAAAATACTGATCTTTGTGGGCACAAATCCGTGGCAAGCATGGCACAATAGCTGTCCTCCTCTTAAAAATAAGTGTTGTTCACGTCGGTCTTTCCCCTTGGCCATATTTCTTTCTATGAGCGTCTAAGACAGTTTCGTTGAAATTGTAGTTCTCTGTGGCCGTTGAACGGTTGATTTTCTTTCTTCGTCTAAATCGGACTATAGATCGATGCTGGTCAGTGACGTCATGTTGGTTTGATCCAGTGGTTTGATCTGGCAGTTGTTGACCGCACCGACGGAAAGAAAAAGAGGTCTAGTAACTAGGCGAGTGGGCAAGTTAAAATACTTTCGGCAGTTCCCAGGTCTACTGAATGAGGAAATATAACTTTCAATTATTCTAATTCTTCAAAATGTGCGAAAATCTTCTCATTATGCTTGAACAATGATTTTTTTGAAAAATTATGCTCGTTTGCTCCAATTATGCCAAAAATTATACCAGCACAAGTGTTTTATTCTCTGTTGCTATACATGAGGTAATGTGGATTCACATATCACCTCTCTGACGGACCCTTGCGATGGGTCGTGGTGTAACGTCCACTGTTTTCAACGTGACAACTGGTTCTCACTTTTGAGTATACTGTCGATCTTCTATACATTAACTATCTAATATAATTATGCATGTATATAATTGTGATGAATATTGCATCTCACCCCAGCTCTTTAAAGTGAGATTTAATACAAACAAATGTGCAGGACTTGATGAATTATAGTAAAATAATATAGTTCAAACTAATCATTCAAAAACATACTGATTATTCTAATTATCCTGAAAATCTAATTTTCTCGACTTTTTCTTAAAGTTTCTAAATAGTTATAAACTAAATTGCTATATGAAGTGCCCATGATATAATGCTATACCGACAAATTTCCCAAGCATAAAGTAAAAATAAATTGTTAATACATCTATAGTACTGTAACCAACTGAATTACAGCATTTGCCCTTTATTAAAGGAAAAACCGTAATGAATAACGCGTGTTTCATATTTAATAGTGCGTTCCTAATTTCAATAACAACTATCAAATGTCAATTGTGCATAATGACAGTTCAATAAAACAACGATATAATGTATGCCAATAATTAACGTTCAAATGTGTGATTCAAACAACAATAGCGTGTATTGAGGAATCGTTAGTGCGATGCGAAGAACAATAAGGAAAATCCATATATCATTTGAATAACATGTTATTTTCAATGTAACTTGCATTTATGCCATTGTAAATTTGAGCAGAATTGTGAAAGTTCGAGCCACATGGGAATGCACGTTACGACATAAAAGACGTTCACTGGACGAATTTGTCGCAGCAGACCATATGGCTGAAACAAGAAGACGTAGAATTACGCAAGAAGATAGAGAACGTCTGGTGAGGACTTTTGAAGGGACCGACCAGGACTGTCTTGTCGTTGCCGACACATTAGGTGTAAACCGTTCGACTGCCAGAGGCATAGTAGCACGCTTTATACGAGAGAACAGAGTAGATGAAAAGCCACGTGGCGGTCGTAATAACGTGAAAGTCAATGAAGGGATGAGGCAGTGTCTCGAAGAAATTCTCAATGAGAATCCTATGTTGACTTTGGAAGGTATCAATGAAAAATTAAGAGAACGACTCCCGGACCAACCGGCTGTTCTGGAGAACACAAATGCGCAGTTGGATGAAAATGAAAGACACTATCTTATTTTCGACGGTGCGCCCGCCCATCGTGGAGCAACTTCTCCCGCAGATAATACCGAAATTAAGGTTTTGCCACCATACTTTCCATTTCTGAATCCAGTCGAGCAAGCTATCAGGGTTTGAAAGCGAATATCAAGGCTGACATCACACGTCCTCTGTTCCAGAATCAAATTAATGACAGAAACGCTGCCCGAAATGCCCAAATTCCCCTGAGAGAATATCGCAAGCGTGTTTTGGTCCCAGCTGCTGAGAGGAACTTACCTAGCGTAACTGTCGAAAAGTGTGCTGCCTGGTTGCGATTAATGCAGTCCTACCTACCAAGATGCCTGGCCAGAGAAAATATTCAAGGGTTAGAGGGTCAAAGGGTCAAAGAAAATATTCAACATGAGCTGTTTGTCTGGGTATTGCATGAACTTTGCCATTGCAGTACACGGTCGTTGCGTGCAAATACACGAATG